>JARFOC010110530.1:0-11687 GCA_031763485.1 Osmoderma eremita | reverse complement strand
ACTTTGCAAAACACACCTCTAATTTACCATTTATAAAATATCCCATTCATTTTAATTCAAATTCCTGCTAACATAAATATTACGCGGCGTGTTAAACAGTCCATTCTCGAAGTTTCTATCAAGATCTAGGAGAATAGTTCGATGTGGCTGTTGTCGTTTTGGATACAGTTGTTTAACCGAAATACAACAATAGAGAGTACAAGATATTTAATCTTGTACTCTCTATTGTTGTATTTCGGTTCGATAAATAAAAAATACTTAACATATTTCGATTCTTTTCGTTGGTGTACGACATTTTTCTATTACTAATGAACGATAATTGAAACGTTGACAGTTTTAAATTTCATGGCTACCTTATTTAATATTAAAATGTGTTCTTGATCAATAAATCCATAATATCAAAACTTTCTGTCAACATGTTATACATGGTTGAAATCAGAAAGAAAAACTCTTTTTGGCGATGTCAAAATTCAATATGGCGTTGGTAAGAAAAAAGAAAGTTGATGATGGCCAGAAGGAATCGAAACGTCATATAAAAATTTTGAGTATACCAGTAGATAGAAGATCAAAAGTGATCTTAAGAATGTGTTTTTAGTTTTTCTCTGCAAAGCCGAATAAAAGTGCTAGAGGTAAAAGAAAAGAATGAGTTTTTTTCGTTTTCTTTTAATCTGAAAATGTAACGTTACTTTAGGAATTGCATACATTTGCGTGTGTGACGTGATGTTGCATTCATATCATAGGGTTTATTAAATAGAAGTGTTTGGGAAAGCAGTGCTCTTGGCAATTAATTTTCATAATAATGAACAGTCTACAATATGTTCTGAATAATTTTCCCATGTATGTGACAATATTATAATTATACTGTTTCCAATTTGATTGAGCCGCCTCTTGTTTTACTATCAAATTTAGCCAACTCAACCATTGGAAAAGAACAACAAAACATTTCTAAATTTGTTTAAAAAAAAGGATATCTGATGGGCAACGTGGGTTGTTCATCTTTGTAGTCAAAGATACGCTGACGAAACAAGTGTCTGCCCACGGAGATGCCAAACATCATTTTTGTAAGAATATCCAGCTGTGTCATTTGAAAAAGGGATTCTTAGTTTGATTTTTGATTTTTCTAAGTGCTTTTGACGCTATCAATCACAATATCTAATTGAATAAATTCAGTTGAGTGCGCCTTAGTAAAACTTGTTCAATCGTACGTACACATACTACTACAATGGCTCCAGCTCCTATAAATTTGTTTCTGCATCTGGAGTACTACACGGGTCTTGCTTGGGACCTCTTTTTCGTTGTGTATATGAATGATTTGCTGAAATCTCTTGATTTGAAAATCTATTCGGGGATTTCGTCAGATTTAGATGTGCAATGTCTTCAGGCAAATATCAACACGATTTCTCACGATGGTACTCAGACAATAGATTACGCCTTAACATTCGTGAATGTGTGACATGCGATTTACTCGTAACTTGATTTCAAATGCCGCTTCTTACTTCATTGAGCATCAGCAGTTATCCTCAGCGTAATCGTTCACTGACTTAGGAGATACTTTACCACACTTACCTCCTCGCAACGTGTGTTTCAACTCGCTCTCCATGTTTGAAGAGGCCGGGGTTTGTAATGCGTGCTTCCTGCTACTTTAATGAACCACCTGTCCTTAAAGCACTTTACTTTGTCTTTATTGTGTCTGGATTAGAATATGCCTTAGTCGTGTGGTCACAGCAGCATCGCTTACTAATTTTTTTGTCTGGAAGGTAACGGATTACGATGGCTTTTTGAGCTCGTGGTCTAGGCGTATACGTACATCTTCTACAACATCTTCTGACATAACAGATGTACGAGGGGCGCTTTCGATCAACTGGGAGCGTTTGTCCCTTACAAACGCTCCCAGTTGATCGAAAGCGGGTCACAATTCTGGGGAATATGCCGAATTGGTTTGTGATAGCCAATTACTAAAACAGGGTACTGCTCGACAAATTCTTTTGCACAACAGGTCACTGAGTGCGACCATTGTCCGTCAACTCTATGTTCACCAATGAATTGGGAATGAGAAAGAAATGCTCGAAAATGGTTCCAAAAAACCTTTCGCAGGAACAAAAGGATATCAGGAGAGAAAGGTGTCCTGACTTCTTAGAATCGATTGAAAATAATGAAAATTTTTTGGAATGTGTCATTACTGGTGATGAGAGTTGGGAGTTCGAGTATGTTCCGGAAACAAAACGCTATAGCACATTTCAGGCTCTCCAAAGCCCAAGAAAGCAAGAATGAGCAAATCAAAGATCACGAGCATGCTGATTTGTTTCTTTGATTGCCAGGGAATCGTTCACAAAGAGTTCGTGCCTTAAGGGCAGACAGTTAATCAACATTTTCACCGAGAGGTTCTCGAAAGACTTCGGAAAAGGGTCATGCGTGTGAGACCAAATATCAAGAACGATTGGATCCAGCATCATGACAATGCCCCAAGATTGAAAATTCATCTGAAAGGACATCATTTTGGGACACTCGAAAACATTCAAAGGGCTGTAACCGACCACCTAAAGGCGATTCCAATATCCAAGTTCGCGTCTCCAACGCTCTGTGGCTTCCCAAGGGACTTATGTTGACGGAGACAACGTTCAATTGTAATTAATTCAAATAGAAATATTAAAAAATATCAGTCTCATTACTTAATTTACACACCTCGTATTTATATATTATTGCCACTGGCGACTTAATATCTGTATTAAATTCTGTAGTACGTTTTACTTTTTTTTCTACTATTATTTATATTATGTGTAAACTGCAAACAAACCTGCAATATAAGTATATTATGTTTTATATATTTCTCTGCATAATACATAGTTTATAATATTGTACATGCGATGACACTTATTTGCACTTTCTATGTTGTCTGACATTTTACGTGTACGTAACATTACATTCATTCTATATGCTTGAGATATGCAAGGAGTAATTGCTATATACCAAAAACAATCTATGTACATCTTCATGTATGTAGATTTTATTAGCCATTTATAAGAAATTTACAAATTGCCATTTAGTAAAAGCCTTACTCTCTCAGAAATTCATTGAATGTCGATAGTTGAAAAATGTGAAAAAAACTACAGAGGCTAAGATGTCCGATTCTTCGTTTGCTTTTCTTTTGTAAATGCTTAATGAATCAAATGGAACTTACAGTTAGTGTATAATAATAAATAAAGTAGTACTTACTCTACATAGGATGTTCAAGTTCGATTCAGAGGCCCCAGACTTGCCTTAAACCTCATACTATCTATGCTAAATGAGGGGTCAGAAGCAAAAGCGCCCAAGTAATAATCTGAACGTTTTGAGATTGAGCGTTGAAAGTTGAAGCCATCCTATAAGATCATTTTTAAATATGTAGTAATGTTATTAGATTCGGATTACTCCTACCGCACAAAGTATTAACTAATTCGGGACGACACGTGTTTCGGAAATATGTGGATTCCCTTCCCAAATCGTTTAACCGAGATAAGGGGAATCCACGTATTCCCGAAACACGCGTCGTCCCGAATTAATTAATACTTTGTGCGGGAGGAGTAGTCGGAACAGTATGTTTATTGTGCTGCCCCCCAGTCCTTGCAATTTTTACTGGCGCTATTTTGAATCTCTGCAATTCTCCGGACACATTCGTAAGATGAGTGAACACGTGTTGAACAAAAGCAAAGAATATCAAATGAAGGCGTTAGAAATAGAACGATCTATGTTCGTTCGAACGATCTAAATTAAAAATTCCGGAAATTTAAATTGTTTGTTCCCGCGTTGTAACCAAAGAATTCCTATCTAAGATATTTTGTTAGGTTAGAACTTAGCCGTCACTTTGACACACGAGGATAGAATTTTGTTTTAGTATATAAAATACAAAACCTGTAAAAGAAGTACTAAAAACTCCCAATCAAAAGATTCAGCAATCGTATTCTCAGAACAACGAACTTAACTAAAACATATTATTCTTAATTCACATTCAACATATTCAAAATTAACCAATACTAATAAAAACTAGATTTTTGTTTGGTAAATATTTATAGTTTATCAAAAAATAAGGTATTTTTTGATAAATTATAAATCTAATTATTATCATCATACCTGCTGAAATATGCAATATATTTAGTAGTTCTATAACTTCAATGGTATCTGTCTCTAGAGCTTGAACCTCGTCCCATTCCAAAACCTCAGTTGCTATAACAAACTGCTTTCACAAATTAATGGCTTCCTTGATTCTTCGAGGAAATTATTTAATTAGTATCGTCGGAAAATCAAGGAAGCCATTAATTTGTGAAATTTGGTCACCGCAGAGAAAAAAAAGCCGTTGTTTGCAACAAACTACTTCGTCAAACTACGTTATAACACAGCCCCCTTAATGTAACTAACTTCAATATTTTCAGTATCTAAATGAAGAGTGAATACCGCATTCTTTTTTTCAGTCGCCTTCGCAACAATAAAATTTTCTGAATATTCACTGAACTAATAATTAAATTCTTTATCGGTGAATATTTTAGCAGGCTGGAGATGATATAAAAGACAAAACCAAGTTTTAATTCCTGATATTTCAACAAAAATATTTTATAATCAATAAATTAATATCAAAATAAAACAATCTGATCATTTAAAAATAGTTATAGCTTACTATTTTGAAATGATCAGGTTCATTACATTTAATGTTTCGAAAAACATTGGAAAATCTGACATTAGAAAAAGAGTGGGTAAATTTCAATTTTAAGTTTTAAATTGTGAAAGAAGGGATATAGGGCCAGCTTTTACAATTAAAAATATAGAATCCAAATATATTTCACATAATCAATGTTTTTATTAAATCGTCGCGATGTTTCAAGAGACGATTAAAACCATTTTTTGCAAAACTTACCCAACCAGTTAAAGTAGATTATTTAGCCTCTGTCAATTATAAATGCTTCATTCGATCTTTCAAAAGCAGAAGCGAAAGCGGAGTTTCAACAAGATCAAATCTCAAATTCATCCACTCATTTATTCATGCCAGATTACCAACTTAGTGTCCTCTAATTCTCGTAATGGATTGATTAGTAAAATTACATTTAAAGAGCCTTTAATTAATTCTCAATGTTCTACAAACGCTAGGGTCGTGATTCAATATAATCCGGTTTAGATATGATTAGATGGACGCCATCCTATATAGATTATTAGATATTTCAGGAATAGTATTACTGACTACGATTACCGACTGTATCCACTCCTATAGCAATTAAATTATCGCCTTTTGTGATGGCCTTTTAATTAGGGCATACTTTAGCGAAGACTTTTCCGTTTCGGCCGTAGAGCGGAAATCCTACTGACTGCGCCATTTTGAGAGACAAAAAGAATTCTGCTCTTCGTAAAAACACGGCCCGTTTCTAATTACGTCTTCCCACCGACAGACGAATTACATAGATGAGGGGTCGTACTTTGGCTTTCCGATTCGTGTCAGTTAAGATGGCCTAGAATTCTTTTGTCATCAGTTATCTAATAAAGGATAAAAGTAGAAGAAGAAAACACTTGTTCATGGAAGGCCTTTTCGACGATATAAAAAAAACCAAGTGTGACTAGGGGCGGGGACAGTTCTCTTAACAATTCAAAGGGCGAGAGTTATTAAAAAATATTTACATTTTATGTTCTAATTACTCTCTGCGTATTTATCAAAATGTTTTATTTATATTTATATTGCGAATTGAAACAAACCTGTGCAGTACCTACAAAATTTAATTTTTAGAATGCATAAATTAACCCGTACAAATTTGTTTCGAAAACAATTAGGTCTTTACAGAGACACCCAATTATACCGTATTAAAATCTGGATTATTTTCTCGGTGGTATTCAGCAAAACCTCGAGCGGTCGTGATTTCTAATTTTCCAAATAATAGTGCTACGGGTAAAGGGACGAATTTGAATATTTAATGCATATATTCGAAATAATAAATAAACAGAGAGCAAGTAGATGTCATCTACACTGATTTCTCCAAAGCCTTCGACACCATAGAGCACACCATACTCTTGTCTAAAATGTCCTCATTCGGTTTCAATTTGAACGCAACCGATTTAATTGCTTCCTATTTGGATAACCGGTCACGCTACGTCTACTACAACGGTTTTTATTCCAACATCTATACTGCTACTTCGGGTGTTCCACAAGGATCTAAGTTGGGCTATCTCTCATTCAATATTTACATTAATGTCAGCAGTGGGCAGCCGAGTTCTTGCGTATGCTGATGATTTAAAACTTTTTTCAAGGGTACGTTCAATCTTAGACCGTGAGCATCTGCATGTTATTAATGAATGGTCCCAAAACAATAAGATCAGATAGAGAAATGCGCAACTGTCGCTTATACTACTTCCAATAACTCACTGGTTTTTAACTATTCAGTTGGCCAGCTCGCAGTTCCAAGGCATCTTACGGGTGAAGGATCTTGGTGTCATATTCGATAGCAGATTGCAGTTTTCAGATCACATCTCCTCCATTTGTATGTCTGCATCACGATCGCTAAGTTTCGTCATCACAATTTGCAGAAGCTTCACTAACTTGGACACGATAAAAAAACTTTTTTACACAATAGTCAGATCAAAACTTGCATATGCTGCTTTAATTTGGTATCCCTGCTACACTTATGAAATATTGCTTGTGGAAAAGTGCAAGCATATCTTTATATTCTTAAAGTATCTGACTTTTACTTATCCCAACCGCGGCGCTGATTATCAAGAATTGCTTGATGAATATAACTTTTAAAGTCCTACTACCCGGCGTGAATTAGCGAGTGCTAGGTTATAATTCGAAAAAAAACTTTAAATTAATTCTAACCTAAAAAAAATTTAGCAGACCCGGGAAATTCAAATTATCTTAGAGATCCAGTTTCAGCAGGGACATTCTGTGCATATTTTAGTTATAAATTACAGCTAAAGTTTGAGTGTAAACATTTTCTATTTATAACTTTTGCAGAACTCGACATCAAGCATCGACTATGAGAGCCGTCCCTATTCAACTTCGAATCATCTAGGATCGGGGATCTGGGTATGAGCTTCCCGGACGAATTCGTAAACTTCACCGCCTTGGAAGCGCTCAACTGTACTGCCAACGACCTTACGAACAGGACGGAATGCGTGGAGGCGGTCAGATGGTATTTGAGGGCGGCCAGGGGTCCCCAACAGCAACCGCTCGAGATAGCCCTGCCCTTGACCGTAATAAACGTACTGATATTCGTCACCGGACTCATGGGCAATGTGGCCGTCTGTTTAGTAATCATAAAACACCCAGCCATGCATACCGCCACGAATTATTATCTGTTTAATTTGGCCGTGTCGGACTTGACATTGCTAATTTTTGGTAAGGAAAATCTGTTTTTGGAAACAAAATATTTTTATCTGTGGTTATAGTTCGAAAAAAACTTGATTCATTCTATAAATTGTCAAAATAGTAGTGTGCGAAATAATAGCAGTGCTAATTTGAATACCATTTATTCCATAATTTTAAAAATAAATAAAAATGTATCAATATTAGATATATTTTTGCGATTAAACAACAATATTAAGGATTATATTATACACTATTCAAAATGTAAAAGAAGCAATGTGCTAAATAATAGCAGTACTTCTAGTACAATAAAATAAAAATATATTCTAGATAAGCACATAACAAAAACTAATTACAACAAATAATATCTTATTTCTCAATTTTGTTTCCATTCTGCGCGGTATTGAGTAAACCAGCTGTTGACCTTGCGTGAGAGATATTGCAATCCAGCCATTTCCAATTACTATCCACAATTCTTTAATACTTGTTGACTTTGCGTTACTCACGGCTTTCTTGAGACGAATCCATACGTCTTCGATTTGATTGATGTCGGGGCTCTGAACGGGCCACGCCATCGATATTTTCCTCTTGTAGCAAATCTTTTACCTTCCGCGTCATTACCATTCATAAGGACTTAACGCAGCGGCATATCTTCTCCAGTAAAGGGCAACATGATTTCTTTTAGTATGTTTATATATGTTTATAAGCATGCATTATGCCGTCATAAAAATCAATTATTTTTAAAGTTAGATACATAGATAATCATCAGAGATTATGGGGATTATTTCCGATTATTTTGATGGAATACCAAATTATTATATCTAACAAAATACATTTACCGCCTGAGTGAAGATGATATTTTCATTTACCTACTACGTTGTTATCTGTGTTTGCTAACGTTGTAAATCAGGTGCCCCGTTGCGTATTAAATAATACTGCGGCAAAAATACGTGGGCGAACAAATAGTTTTAATTTTTATGTGCCACAATGCGGTATATTTTTATAATTCATATACATAGGAAGGTTGGCAACGGCAATTATTTTGAATGAGAACTTCCACGAGACGCTTGGACTGGCATAAAACGTGCTGATAGAATACTGTTGAGGAATTGTATACAGTATGTAAGCCGTACTATTGTCAAGTCTAGGTACTTACATCGAGAATGTATTTCTTATGATTAGGATAGAATTATTAACGCGCTGTATATACAAGAAAGCCAATAAACAAAGAATAGTTAGAAATTACAAAAGTGAAGGGTGCCTTTACTAATAGATTAAAGAAAATGTCGATGACAATGATACAAGCAATCAAAAAAAAAAGGATAATCAGAACAAGATATCTAAAATATTGGGTAGTAATGGTAAAAGGTTATATTGCCTTGATGAACAGTTTAGAAGATGAATGTATTCAGTGTGTCTTTTGTAAAATGTGGTGGCATAAAGCATATTCGTTATGTGAAGGAAAATTCAAATGTGATATGCATATGTAGAGGAGGTATCAGCATAAAAATCTCAGGTGTCTCCTTCGACTGCCATGAAACTTATTTAACTATGCCTCCCAATTCAAAATTACAATTTCACAAAGAAACAAGTGCGTACATACCAACTTAAACAATTGTCATTTTGTTTGCGCTGTACTGCACATGTTTCAATCATTACGTTCATGCTTCCTTTTACCTTCACAGGTTTGCCAAACGATGTGGCTCTGTACTGGTATCAGTATCCATGGATTCTGGGGGAGATTTTTTGCAAAGTTCGCGCCCTCTTTTCGGAAATGTAAGTTGCTAGAAGAACATGTAAAAAGGAAAAGAACTATTGAATATTCGCAGGGCTTCCTACGTGTCCGTTTTGACCATCGTTTCTTTCTCCACGGAACGCTATCTCTCCATTTGCCACCCGTTGTACCTCTACACCATGTCCAGCTTGCAGAGGGCGGTCAGGATCATAGCGTGCTTGTGGCTCGTATCTTTTGTTAGCGCGCTACCCTTCGCTTTGTACTCCTCGGTGGATTATTTGAAGTTTCCGCCTGAGAGCGAAAATATTTTAGAGGTAAACTAAGCAAACTAATTTTCAGAGTACCTGGTAATAAATCAGTTGGTCAAAATATATTTTCTTTTGTATAGATTATCATTTTTTTATTGAGGAGATAGCATATAATCTGATATGTACACTAAAGAACAACTAAAATGACCACTATTAAACTCACAATCGTATCGTTACATTAACCAAAGGAAATCCTTAGTTTTCAAGGTAAAGTGTGATTTGAATCATGGTTATTTTAACTATTTGATGGTGTATATGCAAGTGCTATCTTCATATCCGAAGACGTATATATGAATTTCTTTTCAATATGTGTCATTGTGCAGGATTCGGCTTTCTGTGCTATGTTCTCGCAACCGGAAAGCATTCCCCTGAATGAGCTGAGTACGTTCGTCTTCTTCATTTTGCCAATGTTTGTCATGGCTGTCCAGTACACTAAGATGGGTGTCAAGATATCGAAGAGTACGAGAAAACCCCTCGGTAAATCGGTGCATAGGGATAGTAAGAAATCCCAATCGCACAGGACTATTATAAAAATGTTGGGTTGGTACTATATATTTCTATAAATACAAAATATCAATACTACGTCGTATATGATTTAACACTGACTGAACGATTCTACGTTTTTTTAGCCGCGGTTGTCATAGCTTTCTTCATTTCTTGGGCCCCATTCCACGCCCAGCGCCTACTCTACTACTACGGGAAGGATTCGCCCCACTTTCCAGAAATCAACGCCTACATGTTCTTCGTCACCGGCATCCTGTACTATTTCTCGTCCACGGTGAATCCGATCCTGTACAACGTGATGTCCAACCGATACAGGACCGCATTCAGGGAGATTTTGTGCGGCAAACGAACGGGTAGTTTAAAATTGAGCAGGCGGTCCACGTTTAGGGACACAAAAATCTCAAATTGCGACGCCTTGAGGCTGGAAAGAGAAAGTTTGAGCAGGGCGTCCTCGCAGAGGCAAAGCAGTAAATGCGGTACGACCGTCCTGACTGTGAACGGTGCTGATAAATGCTTGCTAACGGTCAACGTCGCCGAGGGCACAGACGGGGATGTTTTGATTGACAAATGCGAGAACAATCTAGTGTCGAAGATTGGTTTTAAAATAAAAAATAACACGAAAAAATCCAAGGAGACCTATATCTAAATTATAGGAAATTTCCCAGGGGGGCACAGGGTGATTAATATCTACAAAATTTCATATAGAAACAAAGAAATAACCATATTGTAGAGAACTATGATAGAAGCAAATGAATATTGTGTTTTCTGTACTTATCTCATACCTTTCAACTTGCAAATGATTCGATGTAATCCTTAAAAATTCTTCTGTACTAAATAACCATCCGCCCTTTCTTGAATTTAAAAGAAATGTGATTATTGTGATAAATAATAAATCAAACGACGTGTATACAACGTCAGTGCTTTTTCGGCGATTAAAAAAAGTTATTTAGCACAAAATATAAAACATACATACGTATAACAGTCCTGTCCGTCATATTAAAGAGCACCTAAAACGTTTTATGAAATACACGAACCAAAATGAAATGTAATAGTGTGCTTCAATTGATTAAAAAAAAAAAGATTGAATATATATATTTGTTTTAAAAATAAAATATTATACATATACGTATCTTTTTATTATTTTATTATTTCTCAACCCCCATTCATCTCGAGTTCTCGAGTAATGGAAGGAAGCTTGTTAGTTACAGGCATAAAAATGATACTAACCATTTTAGCAGCGGCGGACGTTTTGAGTGAGCAGTAGCTAAGATTAGAGTCGCGTCGTACATTTTGACAGCCCGTGTGCGTGCTGAAATTTGTCGCCCCCTGTTTTACTTTGCAATAGATGCAATAATTTCATTTTCAATTCTATCAATTTTTGAACCTTTTCATAATGTATGAGGATAATACGTGTCAGAAAACTTTCTGCCTTCATCCTCAATACGATAGCTAATGTTTCCTTGATTGCACAGATATGTTTTGAGTTAAAAATTGTGCCATATTGTCACTTAAACCAACGGGCCATATCCGTGGGTCGTCATTAATTTCACTAAGGACATCGCACAGTGGTTCAGAACGCGAAAAACGCGATCGAAATTGTTTACTTTTTAGTTTTTTAGTTTTAACAAAATTTGCATTAAAAGTTGAGTAAGTTTATGGTTTTGGATATGCTAAATCTGAAATTATACATAAAGAACCCGTATTTGTCAAACCTACCGAAAAATACAATCCTTAAATGCGAAAAGTTGATATCACTTAATACAAGTACGAAGAATATTTTTTATACAAATTATATAGTTTAGTTTGCAAATTCCAAGTATTTGTT
>JARFOC010110519.1:0-11688 GCA_031763485.1 Osmoderma eremita | reverse complement strand
GTGGTGCAAATCTCCCAGAGTGCGACGTCTAACATTATCTTCCTTCGTAGATTCTGCTGAAGATGGCAACTTAGTTGTCGAAATACGTATCCAGGAGTTCTTCACTCATCGAGGTGGTAAGGGGGTATTTATATATATATATTTTTTTTTTTAAGAAATGTGTAAATATTATTCCAATATACAATTTTAGTTGAACTACTATTATAATTAATCCAAGTTTATGAGGTGGTGGCGTTATAAGCCCTCGAAAGCGTAAAAAGATAATTATGTCCGTACGGAAACATACTTTTACATTTAAATATTGTGGTGTCATATACAGTAATATCTTATGATATAAAGACAAACACTTCAACTCCTTTCGGGTCTTCATGATAAGCGAACCTGCATTTATCAATTTATGGGAGATGTGATGAGATTTTTTCACTCTGTAAGTATACTGCAAATAGGAATTTTGTAGGTTTTACACGCGATACTCTGCAGCCACGTCCAGGCAAGGATGGTATAAGTATTTCGGAAGAGTAAGAAAATCACGAAAGAACATACGCGTCGCATAGTGTTTTCTTTATTTGTATAAGGGTATATTCTTTTTAAAGTAGAATAGGAGGCTTTTATATAATTAGATATATGTTCGCGGAACCGAAAGAAGTTATCTAATACCAATCCCAAACTATTACCACCTTTGACAATAGGCACGTTTATTTTATTAAAATAAACTTACAGGATATTTGCGACTTCTTTACATCCAAAAATTATTACTTGTGATTTGATAGGCTTTATAATTAAAGAGTGCATTGTGAGAAAAGACTGACCGAATCGAAATTTATTTCTTCTACGGCAGTGACTCATTGCGATGGACGAAGTGAATAATACAACTGCCCACCACTCTAATATCATCTGCGTACATAGGCGGTCGGCTCGTAGCGCTTGCCACGTTACAGTCCTAGTGTACCGAAAAGGCTAATAACCATGGCAGACCACACTCTGCCTTCCCCTAAGAGCCAGGAGGCTTGTTAAAAGGGGACTATTATTATTACATATGAAGTCTCGTATATTTAAGACATTGTGCAAAGGAATGAAAATAATGTAGGACTTAAAATTGAGCCTTGTGGAACTTCCTGAGTAACAGGCAACGAGAACGAAGCCCAGAACCAAAGCTCATCCTCTTCAAAACCTCCAACATACTTGCGAAAAGTGAAAGAAAAACTAGGAGGGGCAAATTAGGGCACAGTACCCTAAGAACTAGAAACGGAATCCATCATGAATCTTATTGAAAGAAACCAGTTTAAATTGCTTGGACACCGCGACCGTATGAGCGATACCAGGCAAGTGAAAGACATATGCGAAGCAAAAGTGCGAAGAAGCAAAAGGAGAGACAGATAGAAAAGACCGTGGAATAACGAAATTGCAACAATCTTGAAGGATGGGAAAGTTATTTGGAATAAAATCTAAAGAGTGACACTGAATAGAAGAGAATGGCCCAAATTTGTACACGCAATTTGTATAATTTCAAATGATATCCTTCTATTAAGTTTGAGGTGACAATCTGGGGTTAATCTTATATAAGGGGTTGGATTACCAGTATGTGAAAACGTACGCGCAGCTGTAATAACGAAAACGTAAGGTTGGTGTTTTGCATTGGGTTGAAAAGTTGCCGCAGACCCCATTACTGAACGATAGTCGGTTGTTGTGCCTAATAAGAATGTCGAACCTTGAAGAACCAAAAATTCAGAACATTTAACTAGGTGAGACTAACTCCAAGGCGTATAAAATGCTTTAGAGGAACGAGAAGTATCAAAAACTGTCTAAGCATTATATTTCAATACTGCCCTAAATATTTAATAGAGCAATAGTTTTATTGGAGCATATCGCTGTTATATTTAAGAATTGATTTACGGAGAATTTTTTAATTTAAAATCCCTGGGGTATAATCGAGCTCTGGCATACAATAATTATGACTAGAATGAAAGAGTAACGGTTCTATAGAGGTTTAAAGCATTTCAGCATAGATATTCAAAATTTTAAGTAAATTGACAGAGCATCAATGAAAACATAATTACATAAGCTTTCTTGCAGATCATTGTATAGCTGACATTCTTGGGTTGATATTTTTTAAAAGCTTAGTTTATGTGTCTTCTGGTATAAAAGCGTTTATGAATGATATAAACTTTAAACTGTGAAGGCGTACGGAAGAGAAGATCAAATAACTTCTCAGGCTGTGATTAAGAAAATTTATTGGCATAAGCGGTGTTTAACAGAGGAAGCAGTTTTTGGATCGTGGAAGGATATTAGGAGGTGGACGATGGTGACAGCTTTAACTAGCAAATCATCATCAGTGCTTGTTTTTACGGCGATTGGAAACTTTTGGTGGGTGATAACGAAAGAAATCGCTAGTTTACAAATAAGAAACACACTAACGTACGTACATAGATAAGTAGGTCGATATATATTTCGTTCAGCAAATGCATATGCATAATGGACATGTCAGATCTCTAAATATATAACACAATACAATAAATACTAAAAGAGCGAACAATTAATACATAATTACAACGCTCATATAAAAAATACAAAAATAACTGCCAAGTTACTGCTCAAAAACAGATAAAAATTCGTCAATCGAATACGCACAGTTTCGTAGTAATAACTCACGTAATACAAATTTAAATTTCAGTACTGTTTCTGAAATTTTTATGGCTTCGGGCAATAAATAAAAAAAGCCGGAGCCCAACCGTGGTAGAAGATCCTTTAGCAACCTCTACGCTATCAACTGGCGGTCTGAAATTAGATTTACACCTCATGCTATACGAATGAATTTAATATAAAGTTGTTTCGGCTGGAAATGGTGTGTACAAGGATCTTCGGAATATATATAGAAGGTGAGGGTAAAATACAAAATTTTATTTAAAAAATGACCGTATGAATCGGTGCCGCCATTGTCAGCCATACAGCGAATTATACGCTTTTGGGTAAGAAAAACAGCATGCGCGACTTGCGATGAGCCCCAAAAAATAATACCATAAGATATTAAATATTTTTAATTAATCCAAGCTCAGAAGGTGCTTTGGATTCCAAATTTGATAACATGGGGTGTTTAGGAAACCTATTAAATTTCGGCAATGAACATACCAACTAAGTGTTCGGTCCGGGTGCTCTCCAAGTAAATTAACGCAAGTTTAACCTTCCAATAGCTCACCTTTTAGCTGTTTATCTACATTAAAATCAGCTCTGCACTGGGGGGAATGAAAAAACATGTAAAATATTTTGAAGGCATTAATGTGTAATCTATTTTAGTGGCATAGTTCCACCAATAAAGTGTTGGCACGAATAGACCCTGCGCAGGATTAACCCTAGAAACCATTGTATTAGTGTCATGAACATATAAAAACAAAGAGAAATAAATAAATTCAATAATGTCACTTATAAAAAGTAGAAATAGTACTGAGTCAAGAACTGAGACCTGCGGCACTCCTAGATATGTTGGTGAGATGGAAAAACATCAGCAAGAACACCTTACACGTCGTAGCAATGGAGTTTCTCTAATGGGATCTGATGACTAACACGACACAACGCACGCGTTAAGTCACCGATAACACCAGCAGGATTCTCATCGGCATGCAGGCAGTCGACAATTTCATCTATGAGGGTGAGTAAATGGACGTTATTGAAGAGCGATCCTGTCTAAAACCATGTTGCTTATTCAAAATTATTATTGCTGTTCAACTTAACAATCTACCAAGCATAGCATACTACTTTAGAAAATCTCCGACTTGGACCAATCTAGCGATAATTTGCAGCACCATGTATAGAATTTTTTTACATATCGGATAAAACGCAAATGTTTTCAATATTTTGGGGAAACCACCACAAGGAAAAGTTAAATTAAGCAGTTGTGTCAATGACTGAACTAGAAAAGGAGCAACAGAACGAAATATGAAAATCAGGCGGTACATTGTCCGCACCAGCACTACGGATATTTTTGAAATTTAAGAAATAGATTCAAATCCTTATTTCTCGAAAATGGAAATACGCACATGGATTAACGTACGGCTTTGATTAGGTAGTATACGTGATAAAATACTCTTAGGTTGATATATAAGGAAAATATTAAATTCTTCTACAATAACAGTAGAACACTTTATTACTGTATCATTTTGGTGCACTTAAATATTGTTTTTGGAAAGTTGTTGTTTATTAATTAATTCGGCGATAACCGACTATGCTGACAAACTGGGATTATTAGAATTATGAATCAATAATATGTACATACATCTATAATATATAGATAGCTCCACAGGCAGTGCCTTTCTCCAACGATTTAATAGCCATTACTTATGTAAATATTGGAATAAACACGGAATGAGTTTTAAAATTGAGGGCATGGTAGGCTTACAACACGAGCAGGTTAGCAAGTGGATATCGATTTTAAAGATGTATACGATTTAACAGGATGGAAGTGAAATTCCATGTTGAAACTGCGACAAGCAGTTTAAGCATAAGAGAAATATACCAGTGCTCTTTAAACAGCAGTAGGGGATGCTCAAAATATATAACACCCGTTTATTTGAGCGGATAGTTCCAACTAACCGTACTTTTTTTGCTATCAGTTGTGCTGCTAGAGATTTGCTCGTAAAGAAGTTTTCTGTGGTTACAGTTCTACCATATCCCGTAAATGGTTGCATGAGTTTGAGTACAATATATTCAGAAAGTTGTACTGAAAAGGGCCTATTTTCATCTTTTCCAAGATATGGAACTGCATTTACGATATATTTGCTATCGACGTCCGATGCTAACCAAAATTTGATTCCGCATTTATCAGGCTTGTTAGGCATGTATTGCGTAAATGTACATCTTACTTTAGTCGGAAATAGCTGTTCGTCAACAGTAATATTAGCACCCAGTTTGTAACAGTTTTGACTGTTTTCAATGAATGTATTCCAAATCATAGACATCATATCATGGTGCATTTATCCTTTTTCAAAAGTTGGCCTCGGTCACTTTTTTTTATCAAAACGGATAAATTTGAGAATTTCTGTAAAATTATCTCTACTCATAGTTTCTTAGAAAAATTTAGGCCCCCATGTGTTGTTCCACAAAAAAGGAATTTTCAAATTATTTGCTCCATATGCCCCTCGTGCATATAAAATTGCAATAAGTGCATCAAATTTTTCTTTGCTTCTTCGATTGTGCATGTTCTTATATAGCTAGTAACACGGTGGACAATTATCAATGAAAATGCAGTCCTAACTTTATCCTTTATAATATCACGTTTTGCATATCCTGTCGGGCCTACTTCTTCTCTGAAAATGTTGTAAAGTGGTGTTCTTCCAGGTGTACCACCTATTTGTATTTCTTTCCAGACAGATCCATTAATCGCAACCTGCTGTTCACTTTTTTCTATCTCTTCTTCAGAGCTTGAGAGTAATCTAATTCTTTTTCGTCCACGACATATATTTACAATATTTTCCTCTTCATCGTCAGTATCTGGACATTCAAACGCATAGTCTAATAGATCATTATCATTACCAACCAGTCCATCTTCATTTTCAGAAAATTCATCTTCATCAATTTCCGAAAACTCTTCGGCTATATTATTTATATCTTCTAAGAACTTGTACTGTCTTGATTGTTTCGCCATTCTGCTGGGTAAAAAGAAATCCGATGATAGCCTGATAATAACCCGAGAAGTTATCTACCAATACTTTTAGTTTTTGTTACCTTTTTTACACTAAAATCTACTTCCTATCTACAATTTCAATTACTTTCTTGAAATTTTAATTCACAGTATTTGGATTGAACTCACTACGCAACAGTCTTCGCAGAGATGTGCAACTGACTGAATACAATATGTTGAATATGCATGTATGTCATATTTTCTGATCCCATAATCTTATAAGGGAATACATTGTTCTGCCGGTCTGTTGACCGGTTATGGTAGACAACGGTATACCACAAATATTATTCAAAGTAAACAAAAAACAAATAAAAAAAATTATAGAATATTTATTGTATATAGGTAATAGAAAAGTCATGAAGTCAAATGTGCAAAAGAGATAATATGATATGCGTATTTCCATACAAAAATTCCTAACAATAATCTACAAAAATCTGCCCCAGAGTTTTGAAAGGACTTCCAGCAGCAATTCAACATGAAATGAAAAGTTAATAGTATTAGTGTGGAAGAACTGCAATGTGTTTTTGGGAGTTTAAATCGACCAATGAATATAGAAAATAATGGGCAACATTTTCAACATTTGTTCTAGTGTAAATTTAAATCAAGACAATAACAAATAAGTACACTATGTAATATTTATTTTAGAGGTACCTTTCTTGCAAAGACTAAGTTTCTGCCCAGAAAGTAATAATTTTCGATTTATAAAAATCAGTTAGATTAACTTCGGAGACATCTTATGAATATCTTAGGGAAATATAATATTTCGACAGCACTCATCAAGTAGGTGCAACGTTTTCATGTTCGAAATATTGTTGCAATAAATGTTATGAGTACTATATATTTAATTAACAGACGATACTGGCTTATAATTGTAATTATCTGTTAATTTCCGTGAAAGGAACTAATTCGGCAAATCACGAATTCTAAAATAAGCCAATTTGAGGTTGCGGGAAAAGTTGAATAGAGCCCCGACACCAGCTAATAATACCTCCGATTGTCGAGGGTAAACCGAATCGGGTTAATTTTGCAATGGTTTCTGTATTTCATATATAATTTAGAGGCAATCCTACTCTTTCCTATCACGATCAAAATCGCACCCATTTGTAACGGGCCATTATTAGGATTATGCTAAGGAAGCGTTGCCTGTAGCCCGGATCAAGGAACGACTTCCTGTTTAACAACGTGACGGATATCCGGCCCGCTTCGCGCTTGTCGATAAAACAACCGCCGTTGATTATGCAAATACCGAAGTGGGGAATAAATAATGGTTTCGTTAGTGCCCCGATAAAATATTAAATCAGCAAACTTCGGGTAATGCGACTAGCGTGTAGTGCATTAACAAGTTAAATTCTGTCTACCGATACAGGTGAAATACGTAAGCCTTAATTACATAGGCCCTGCATTTTTTTAGATTTCTTTATCATTAGATGAAACACGGTCATATGAGTTGCTCCTGCCAATGGCAGTGTTATCTTGCGTCATGAAATATTCGTAGCAAGTATAAAATAGATAACGCTCCGCTTCGATATTTAGACGAATATGTGTCTATTTCATTATACATTTTCTTTTAGTGGGTAGATTGGTACGGTAATTAGAACGAGAGAAACTCTCAAACACTTTCCTAATAAGATAAAAAAGAAACTTAAATGGGGGGTCATTTAGAAACTGCGAGTCTGTTGCTTAAAATTAATGATCGTTCCTAAGTGTATACGTTTTTAATTGGCTGCTATTATAAGGAGAGCTCGTATCTCTAGCGGTTGCTTTTATTGCGTCTACACAAATGCTAGCGCATTCTGGTTTGTAATAAATGGGAGTTTCTTATATTCTATGAAAAGAAATAATAAAAGATGTTCGGTCGATAAACTTTATACATTGGTAGAACCACTAACATAATGGAACGTTCACACTATTACTCAATTGCACATCCGTCAAGCAAATTTCAGGAGGTTAGTCTAAACCACATTCATCTACCCGCGATATTACAATTTTCACGTATAGTTAAAGCTCAATAATCTCGTGATGGTCGGCTGAGATCCGCGATAAAAAAAAAGGCCATACTTATAGCGGTAAATAACACTTTCAAATTATTTTGAAAAATTCGGCAGAATTCAGAGAAGTCTATAATTTCGTATATCCGTTGTATTTTGCAATTTTAAAACTGCATAGATTCGAGATAATTCGCAAACACTCGTATTGTATATACTCTTATATATAAAATATATATAAGAGAAGAACCAAACGAAAACATCCGGCTTAGAGTATTTTAAACAAGTAAATCCTTGTGAACAATATGCGGCCAAAATAATATTTACACTAACAATGGCAACCATAAAGATAGTGTCCTTAGTGAACAATAGCAAGGGATTTGGGGAAAAACCTTGATACTTACAAGGGAGGATCATCCCAACTAATAACGCTGTACCAATAATATTATAAGTGTTTACAAAAAGGATGGATTTTCCCAAACTTATAAACTAAATTACACAGCTATAATAAATGAATTACGTTACGCTAGACTAACATTAAATTAATCTAATTGCGCATGCAAGTCTCTTATGCTGTCCTTAACACGTATGAAGCGGGACCTTAAGGTCTCCGTTTGCAATTGAGTTTCGAAAAAACCAATGGCCTTACATGTCCTCAAAGAAAAGAATCCAAAGCGTTAAGATCGGGTGAACGAGGAAGTTGTTGTGGTATTGTTCCATCAATTCATAAAGTACCTCTTCAAGAAATTCACGATATGTTACAGTATTAAATCGTTCGGGATGAAAAGACGATTAATTAAAGCTTGGGCAATATCTCCAACCTACGTACGTTTCAATTCAATTCAATTCAAATTTCAGGTTGGTGGTGGTTTTCTGCAATTCCATCCTAGGATTTTCACTATACCATATATGTTCATTATGGAATATTCTGCTTTAGGAAGCACAGTTGCTTGAAATAACAAGTCCTGGCAAATGAGATCCTGTTAACCTATAATTAGTGTTCAACTAATTCGCACTTACTCTTTCAAAGAAAGTAAATGTTAGAAGTGTGAGAATGAATTGTTATTAGATTGTTTTTGGTCATAGATTTAGAAAAAAAATTTCTTGATATATTAGTATCAATTGTATCTTCAAATTTTGGAAGATACATACGAAACCATGTTACTGTTATGTTAAGGAGTGTTTTGTGCGCGCCCAAAAAGACAGATACCAATGGCAGTCGACCGAAGGCCGGCTCATATCGAGGACAGTTAACGGGCTACAACCGCATGCCGAGCCGCGCGCCCGCTTGCTGCCTACCTGCCACCGCACCAGTGTACCAACCTCGATGCTAGGAACGAGCGCATATATCAGGGGCTGGCACGAGGAGACGATGGAAAAAGATCTGGTGGCCGTGCTTTCGCTCATACGCAAAAGACGGTTGCGCCCAGCCAACTTCGGATATCAGGTCCGATAGCCCCCACGGGACACATTTGATGTACGAGGGATGCCTTTTATATTTCGGGAATACAGAACAGAAACTAAAATTAATCATGATACATGCCTTTATTGTTTTTCAAGATCAATACACTTTTGCATGCGCTTGAACCACTTTTCGAAGCACTTTTTCCACTCCAATTGACCTCCAAGATATGCATTTTGAAAGCATCAACCGCTTCTTCAGCCGTCGAAAAACGTTCACCACGTAATTTTTATTTGATGAGCGGAAACAAAAAGAAGTCATTGGGTGCCAAATCGGGGCTGTAGAGCTGTAGGGCTGTACGGCGGATGTCCTGATGGAGAATGATCCCTCTTCGGTGGTTGGTTTCCCTTATTTTTCCGAATACCTCTGGCAAAGAAATGGTTGTGTACCATTCAGAATTGACCGTCCGAGGTTGCACCAATGGTACAGTTACCACGTGTCCGGTTTTTCCGAAGAATCTGGCGACCATTTGCTTCGAAGTGCTTCGTGTGCGAACAACTTTTGTTGGATTTGGCTCAGCTTGGAAGGCCCATACAGTCGACTGCTGTTTACTTTCTGGCTCATAGGCATAGATCCATGATTCGTCACCTGTTACGATGCCATAGACATGTTTTGAAGTACCGTGATCGTATTTTTCGTTCGACCAATCCACACGAGCCTTTTCGACTGATTTGTCAAATTATGTGGAATTCAACACGAACAGAATTTTTTTGACGGTCAAATGTTGATGCAATATTGAATGTATGCTGGTCCCACTAATACCCAAGGATACCTCAATCTGGCGATACGGCACATGTCGGTCTTGCAATATCTGTTCACGCACACCATCAATGTATCACCGTTATACACTATATATATATGTATAAAAACACGTCGCAGTTGCCAATGCAATGTACGTGGTGGGGCCACTGCTATCTCTGAATGTGGATGCGTACGCAAGTGAGGGGCAGCGCTGTTCGCAAATCGTGGTCAGTATTAATCTGGCAGACATACTTGAAGATTTCCTTTTACATTACTACTTCTCGCTTGGGTATTTTTGATATTCTTTACCTTACGTTAAAAAATATTAATGTACACTAGCCAAGATAAGGTACAAACAATTAAATTGTACTACTCTACTAGAAAGTAGCACTCAAGAAGTGATTGGCCCTTTTATATTTGCATTCACAAATAGGCCAGTTCCCACAGCAGCAATAGTTTATAATATTATTGGTAAATTTGAGCCAACAGCTTGTGTTGCAATCTGTCAAACATGTGTTTGAACAGAATGACTGATTCAAAGTAAAAACAGTAAGTGAAGGAAGAGATCGCCGTGAAATTAAGTCTGTAGTGCTGTTGAAAATAGTTAACCATGTTCTTTTTTTACAAATAGGTGAACAAGTTGTTACGGAACAGCGCATTCAATATTTAGGCTTCATTATTCTTTGAATAGGCTTCCTATTAATCAAGGTATTAATTTATGAAATTGGTTTAAAAATAATTGTAATATTCCTGAATTTGGGCCCAATTTTGAACAATATGTTTTGATTACTTACATACTCCTTAAAAAGTGATGTCGTAAACTGACTTTTGTAAACGTTTTATGCGCTAGTAATTATATTACTTACTTTACAGCAAACCAAACAGTAAACAACACAAAAATAGCCATTGTACTAAAAACAAAGTAAAAAAAATTGTTAAGGATTATTTTGAAGAAGCAATTACCCCGCAAATTTGTTAGAAAATCGCCCAGCAATGTTAATTTGCCTTTCTGCGTATACGTGTTCTCATATTAAAAAAAGGGCGTTATAATTAAACCGAAAAAATAGAACGACAAAAATTTTAAATATGCATAAAGAGGGGCGAACAGGAATAACCTAAGAACGGGCGATGAAAATTATGGAAACAATTAGGCTTAATGAGGCTACCCGCGAGATTTTTTTTTTGGCAAACAACTGTCTTTAGGGAGTGGATCACAATGGAAAATGAAAAGAAAGAGGGGTGGAAAATGTGTTTACAATGTTATCGACCAAAGAAAATACAATAATAAAGTATCGCTATATAAGAATTTTGATACAATCTGCTTAAGAATTGTGTGCACAATACTAAGCAACCCTGGAACAGATGCAAGTTGTAACGGTACTCTTACAATAATTCTTAAATAAATAAATATCGTGGATGCTTCGGCTAATATGAGTACTCTATTTTCCTTATCTCAGATAGTGTGGTTCTGCCAAAGCAAATCTTGTACCATGGTATAAAATTTTCTAACAAGTAATTATAGTATACAAACCAAAACCATTTAACACTGATTAATTTGGAGAAAGTTGTGATGGAACGCACTATATCATTCCACCCACGCAGTTATACATGCCATCTGCAATAAATGATTTTTGATAAGCTCTGACAATGATTTACTTTAAATTACCATTGACGTTTTCAATAAGGTTTATAAATTTCTACACCCCCGCCTAAAATGATATTGATGCTGAAGATTCTATGTTGGCACTTTCCTATATGATCAAAATAAATACTCTTTTAAGTATAAGAAGAACTTACTTGCATTGATCAGTTTTTCAGGGTTGCCCTTA
>JARFOC010110509.1:0-11690 GCA_031763485.1 Osmoderma eremita | reverse complement strand
TTTCATACAATGAATTATTTTATGTTAATTATACCATGGTATTAAATCTCATAAAACACAAATATTTAATGAATTATTCAATATGTAATCAAATTTGTACATTATTCTCGATGCACCTATTTTTTTGTCCACCACTGTATATTTATATTTTACGTATTACCTTTTCAATCCAAACGAACATGAAAGGATGAGTTTGAAGAACCAGGGCTTTTGTTATAAAGGATATAATTGTAGTAACATTTTTAATATTCTGTTGTGATTTCACAAGAGTATCAGATTTGTCCTCTGCATAAGCCAGATACTTTAGTAATGTATTTTCTGAAATTATGCCAGAAATAATGCAATATCAACATTGATAACAATACTTCTTACCATCAAATGTTTTATTAATTATGCTTGCTAATAGTTGGGCCCCAATATTACAAATATATGAAGAAGTGGTTTGAGTTGTCATCTTAAATATATCAAAGAAATCAATAAAAAGTCTAATAGGAGGTTTTTGAGAAGTCAATAGTCCATATAAGATTACCAATGTAAAATCATTGGGCTGGAGTGATTTAATTTTTTGTATCTGCGGAGTTATTAATATTTCTTGGTCATTTTCATTCAAATGCCTAATAATTGTGATTAAAATTTTTGTAATATTATCGAGAAAATGACAATGTATTTCTACATTGAAATTATTAACATTTTCCAAAAGATAATTAATTATTTTATCAATTACACATTCAGTTTCAATTAAATATTTGGAAATTGTAGATTCGTCTTGCTCTAATTTGGTTTTTAATATCTCCAATGCAATTGTCGAGATATCAACACTTTTAAAAACGTGTTCTGCCAAGATTGTTACTGAAAAAGGCATCAGCTCTGTTACAAAAATAACGGATCCAATTGCTTCTAAGTATCTGTGCAGGGATTCTAGACCATTAGTATGCACTTTTTCCAACATTGTTCGAACTTCTTCGTGATATAACCCAGCATACACCTTTAGAGAACACAGAATCGCATTTTGTACAATCGAATGTTGTTCTAAAATGATAATCGATGATAAATTTTGATAAAAATAAATACGTGTACTCGAAGAGATAAATGGAGCTAAACTTGATAAACTTGAAATGGCAACGTATCTAATTTGCGGATCCATGTCTGCCATGGCTCTTAGACAAATACTTGGAATTAATTTCAAATTGTCTGTATCCTCTACAACTACACCGGGATTTGTTGATAGATAAATAACACCGACATCTACAAGTTGTTTAAAAAGTGCAGCTTTATGAGCGGAAGTAGTTGTAATATTAAACATATTTATTAATAACGGCGACGTTTCTTTAAAGACAATTTCAGCAGTATGTCCTGAGGCCTGAGAAATACTTCTGAGTAGTTTCCACGAAGGTATTTTCAATATAGCATCAGGCCTCAAATTTCCTTTTAGTGTGTCGATGATATCTTTAGTAACTTGTTTAGAAAATTCCAGATCTGCTGATACTTTTCTAAAGAGGAAAGTTAACGTTTGTAAGTACTTTCTTTCAAGTTCATCATCTTGCTTGTCTTTATTAGTCAACACCTCTTTCTGAATTAATGACCATATTGCGGAACAGTGCTGTTTGTAAGAGTCTAATGGGAAATTTTTGCAACCTTCTATCTAAAAGAAAAAAAAGTGTTTAGTATACACCAAATATTATATGTATGGTCAATGGTTAGTACTATTAGTGAAACATAGATGTCGCCAATAGTCGTATTTTAGACGATCATACGATAACTAACACTACTGATATCTTAGTAGTATATATATATTTGTTTGCCCGTTTAAAATACTATTGGCGACATCCGATGGAACTAACCATTGACCATATATGTAATATTTGGTACAAACAGTACAATATTTAATAATAATTTGTATTTACGTATTTCGCAAATGTTTAATACAACTAATAGAAATATAACTTTACCAAAATATCAAGTGAATCCAATTTAGCAATACGTAACTCTGATTCCAACTTCTCCAGTGCAAGTGGAATACAAAGTTCAGCGAATGCAGGAAGGGAACACAAACAGGGGCACAGTGCATTGGCCAATGTTTCTCTCGTAACATTCTATAACATACACTAATATAGTGATTGTCTGTTGGCAAGCAATAATACTTATTATAACTTAAAATAATTTTACTTTTTATTTCATGATAATTGAGCAAACACGAGGGACGTCCTGTTGCTAAGATGTTGTGCGACACACCACCTAAGTCGCTCCGATCAGGTGGAAACTTGCACGCATTTTAGAAGTGCATATGTACTGCACAGCTGGCTATTGTCATTGCCTTAGGTTTAGTACAACGTGTGCAGTGACAGCCACACAATGTCAGTTCCAATCGAGACTGGATGTTTGAACTGCGAGCGGTCATTCGTCTTTTGCATGCAAATGATGAAACACCTACCGAAATTCATTTAAAAAAATACTGAAGATTT
Source organism: Osmoderma eremita (assembly GCA_031763485.1). Taxonomy (NCBI): domain Eukaryota; kingdom Metazoa; phylum Arthropoda; class Insecta; order Coleoptera; family Scarabaeidae; genus Osmoderma; species Osmoderma eremita. The sequence goes on along the minus strand of JARFOC010110509.1, from coordinate 9,228 downwards.
ACGGACTCGAAAACAAGTTAGTGTTTGGTGTGAACAGTTTAAAAGTGGATACACAGCTCTGAACGATGATCCAGAAGTTGTGCGAAAAAAACCATCAACAACGAAAACGGATGAGAATCAATTAAAGGTCGATACGCTGATTCGAGGAGATCGTAGGTTGAAAATACGGCAAACTGCTCTACTGACCAGCATTCCTAAAAGCTCTGTTGGTGAAATCGCATCTGAATTAGACTATCGAAAAGTGTCCACGAGATGACTACCAAAACTGTTGACCGACCAACACAAAATGCAACGAATGGCGGCGGCAATGGAGCTTTTAACACGCCATCGTCAGGAAAACGGATTTCTAGAGTCTATAGTTACAGGAGACGAAACGTGGGTACACCACCATACTCCCGAATCAAAAAAAGACTCGATGACGTGGAAGCATCCGAGTTCACCAACACCAAAAAAATTAAGAGTTCAGCAGTCTGCAAAAAAGACAATGATCACTGTTTTCTAGGATATGCTAGGCATTTTGCTCATAGAGTTTTTACCACCGAAAGCGACAATGTCAAATTGTCGAAAAACAAGAAGAGGAAGGTTGACGAAAAAACTCAGGTTGTTACAAGACAATGCAGGACCGCACACCTCAAATCAGACGAAGGCCTAGCCTCAGAAACACAACTGAGAAGTTATTGTCCATCGGCCCCATAATCCAGACCTGACTCCTTCTGATTTTCATTTGCTTGGGCCGTTGAAAGCTCATTTATTGAGTAAAATATTTGAAGACGACGACGAAGTTCAAGAGGAAGTATGGCAGTACATATTTAAAAAAAATTGGATCGCACCTTTTACAAAGAGGATTTACAGAAGCTTGTGCCTCGCTGGGATAAGTGCCTTAACATTGGCGGTGATTATGTTGAAAAGTAGCTAACAGTTCACGCTTTTACTTAGTGTATGTTTGATTTCTATAAATAAAGTAATCTGTCTGTAATTCACAAATGTACCTTAGTAACCGGACATCCCTCGTAAATAGTCTTTTAAAAACAAATATTATTTTCTAAATCTAGGAATTCATTTTTTTGTTTTTCAAATTTAGTTAGTAACATTACATTGTGAAAATAAAAGTACCGTATATCCTCGATTATCCGAGCTTATTGGGACCCAGGCTTACTCGGTTAAACGAAAATCTCGGATAACACGGAGTTGCAAGGTATGTGTATCTGTATACCAACCCATTTCAAATTGCTTCCGTTACAAGCTGTATAAAATGAAACAATAGAAAGTACAACTATTTATCGGCAAAACACATTTTTGTACGTATATTGAAGCATCGCCTCCGCCGCTTTATCTATTCCTAACATATGTACAACCTTCTTCTACACTCCGAACACAAAAATTCTTAGAATGACCACTCGAGTGTTCTCAAGTGTATGCTTTTATTACTCCAATAAATCCATCAGTACGGAAAATGACAAGGGCGCTTCTTCCCGATTTAGAAGGTTTTTGTCCTTTTTAATATAAATGGATTCACAAGCATCGAGCTCGCGGGTCGAAGTTACCGATTTCATTAGTTTTAAGTTATTTATATTTATATTATGTCCGGCTTTTACCATATGTTTTGCAACGCCGGACATATCTGCTTTCCCATGTCGGTAATGCGAGATATGCTCCTTATACCTAGTTTCAATAGACCTCTTTGTCTGTCCAATGTAGACTCTTTCACAATCTCCACATGTAATTTTATAAATTCCCGATTTTTGTTTCATTTTCGGTTTGTCTTTACGATTTCCTAAAAGGTTACGAAGTGTGTTCGATTATAACCGATTTTCCAACGTTGGGGAACATATGGTAAAAACCGGACATAATACAAATATAATTTAAAACTAATGAAATCGGTAACTTCGACCCGCGAGCTAGATGCTTATGAATCCATTTATATGAAAAAGAATAAAAATCTTAATCGGGAAGACGCGCCCTTGTCATTTTCCGTACTGATGGATTTATTGGAGTAATAAAAGCGTACACTTGAGAACACTCGGGGGGTCTTCTAAAGAATCTTGCGTTCGGGGTGTGGGAGGAGGTTGTACATATGTTAGGGATAGGTAAAAGGAATGAAGGGAGAAGAAAAAGTAGTGCATGTGTTTAGTTATAGTTATTTTTGCGCTCATTCGGTTATTCGACTTGATAATGGGAATCCACGTATTCCCGAAACACGTGTCGTCCCGAATTAATTGACACTTTGTGTGGGAGGAGTAATCCGAACAGTCTGTTGCCCACAGTCCTTGCAATGTTTACCAAAAAATTTATGACCCACTTTGATGAAATTAAAAACTTGGAAACCGTGCCATTGGACGAGAAGTGATGCGTCATGTCGCTACACTTCACTAAACAGTACCTTTCTCTTACAATACAATCCAGTGCGCAAAGATCAAGTCTTGTCATCTGTCAGGAAACTGTGATTCAGTAATAGTTTTGTCAAAATGGCAGGTGGTTTCAGAAGTAGTCACAAAAAAATTTATTTGGTTGGTGACGACAGATATTCATACAGATCGAAAACATAAGTTCGTTCAGGACCTAAATAATCTCTTCGGGTAATCCTGATTTTTAAGGACCCGAGTCTTCGAGTAATAGCTGGTACCCGCAAACTACACCCCTTTCTACAGGGCACTATCAAAGAGTAAACAGAGCAAAACACGCCTTGGGTTTTATATAGATATATTCTCTTTGAATCTACGTATGTAAAAAAAATACAAATGGCTTTTAAGAAATTTTATTGTTTGTACTTTTGAAAATGACCACACAAAAACTTCAAAATTAAACATAATACATAAATAAGTGTAGTTTTAATACAGGTTACGCCATCTATGTATTGATGCATTTTATGGTAAAAAAAGGACTCACCTTGCTTTATTTTGTTTTACCTTTTTTATAGCTAGTTATCTAGTATATTAATTATTAATAATCCTTACAAATCGAGATATAAATAGATTATTAAATTATTTATTATTATATTTATCAGATACTGCCAGTATATCTACATAAATTCTATCCCCTGTATTTTGGTCCGTTGTTTTTTGATATGACCCCTTAGAAAGAGGTGTGGCTTGTGAGTACTTGGCGCTTGCGCCCGATTCAGGTCCCTATTGCTTCCCTATTGCTCACGCCAACGCAAAAATGTTAAAAGTAAAAGATACAAAAAAATTATTACTTCCAAGAAAACCAGGTAGTAAACGGCATCTTTGAGGATTGGATTTATACAACTTCGTTTTTCTATCTCTATAAATAAGGACCACCCGAATAAACATACATATTGTATTAATAGAAACACCTGTATTTTATCCCCTCCCCCTAAATGATTCTTACTAAACGTAGCACTGACCGAATATTAAACAGTCTCTATACATTAATATAAACGCAGCAAAAACAAAATTTACCCGGATAAAGTGTAGTGTACTTACATTCTATTTTCGTAATCTACTCGGTGAAACAAGGCTCGGATAATCGAGGTTCTACTGTACTTGTAATATGATCTTACGTTTTCATCCTGGGTAGTAGGTCTAAAATCCACTGGGAAGTAACAAGAAATTACATCAAACATTTCCTCCGTTAATTGTCCTAATTCTATCGTTTTGAAGAAGTGTGGTAGCCACTTAAAGAGGAATAGTAAGTTTCGTGGATCACGCTCACTGTCAATAGCTGATATTACCCCATAAACTAATTCTAAACCCATCGCTTTCATTTCTAAGAAAATAATTATTGAAAAATGTTAATTCAAATAATAAACTAGTGCTTTCTATATTTATTTTGAGACACTCAAATATCTCAACGAATTACAGTAAAACTCGGATATAACGTACCCCAGATTTCGCTATATCTGGGGTGATAATGAATAAAAATAATTTCCCAGATGAAATACCCTATACTTATAATATATTTTCTGCTTACTTATAACGAAATCGTATACAGAACGCTCGCCTTTAAAGTTGAAATTGTCAAGAAAAATTTGCAATAACGCTTAGATATAACCAACTACTAGCCGCGTATGGACAGCGCATTTGCTTTGCGAATGACTGTCTACTAAATGCTGCTTTATGTGAATTCACTATAGGCCCCGTTATATGTATGTAGAAGACTAAACGAGGCATTTCATGCAATAGTGGGTGTTTCCCCTAATAATGTTATCGGGAGTTTATCAAAATTAACAGTGTTCACAATTTAAAAAAATAAATAAAAGGGATAATCAATTTAAATGCTTGTAAATTAAAATGAATTAGAGAAAAGACGTGGATATGGAAATGGTTTAGTTACCAAGGAAATCAACGCGCATCGATTACTGGAGAAATTTTAAAATCAAAAGCAGAAAAGATAGGAAAACTCCAGAATACTGATTTTACATGTTGCAGAAGCCGAATAGAGAGACAAAGGGAGATACAGTATCGTTGCAGGAAAAAGCATGGTAAAGCAGGCATAACTGTATTAGTGTGTGTTAACATGACTGGAACGGAAAAACGAAGCTTATTAGTCGTGGGAACGTCCAGGACTCCTAGATGTTTTAAAAATTGTAATTGTTTGCCTGTTTCCTATGCATCAAATAAAAGTGCATGGATGACTTCTGAAATTTTTGAAAATGAGCTAAGACAATGGGACAGCGAACTGGAAAAGAAAAATAGAAAATTTTTGTTAATGGTGGATAATTATCCAGCGCACATATAGAAAATTAAAAATTGATAAAGCTGGTTTTCCTAATTCCTTGTTCGACAGCAGTACTATAACCGATGGATCAAGGAGTAATACACTGTCTGCATTACAAGACTTTCTTTTTAACTCGGTTATATAACTGCCTCGAAAGCATGCTGGTTTTTTGATAAAGACGATGATCTTTATCGCAATGGATAGATCGAAATAACATTAATAATCTATGAAGAAGACTTGACCAATTTACAAATATTGATAGCGAATTAATAACTGCTGAGGCTCCATCTGATGCACAATTTATGACGAATTGTTTTCAAGATTATTCACAAGTGGTCATCGAAAATGTAGATATAGTAGAAAACGCAGTGAAACTAACCACCGTTGAGGAAGAAATAATACAATGAATGTTTTGTTGACCTACATTACTTTTGCAGATGTAGAAGATAACATAAAGGAGATGTTCAATTTGTTACAAAATACTATTGAAAAGGATATCTTAACAAAAAAATCTATTCAATTAAAAATCACAAATTATTTTTTGTCTAATTGATGTTTTGTGTTATACTTTCTCAGAGCAAGTGTTAATACAAATTAAACTGTAGTGCATATTATTTTAAATATGAAAAATCGGAAAAATCATTTATAGCAAACACTTGGTTTGAGCGAATTATTTTTTTTCTTTTGCGTGTATGTTATATCCAAGTTCGACTGTATTCGTTTCATAGGAAACTATTCTACATGGATAAAACTTCCATGTTAATTGGCAAAAAACATTAAGAATTTTAAGTTTGTTCATTCTAATGGTATGATAATAAATATTAAACATGTTACCTTCTTTTCTTTTATCCAGCAAAGTTTTAATAAAAACATAAATGTTATATCTATCAAGTTGTTGCTGTTGTTGACAAGGTACATGTTGAAACAGTGAGTTTAACAAATGTGTTGACAAACCCTCTGGAATATTTTTAGAACGCACTAAAGGAGTTAAACCTTTTATTACAGCAGGTACCACCTAAAATAATCATAGGGAACATATTTCTGAATCTTTTGCTCAAAGTTATAAATTACAAATATTTTATATTGTATTCTAAACTCCGTCCAAGTAAGAATAAGTCCTGAAAAATATTGAAACTAATGCATGATTTTTGCCTCCAAATATACACGTAAAACAACAACGCTACTCAAGGTATCATTTTAACTTAGACAGACTCTAATTGTTCATTTATCACAGGGCATATTTCTTGTAGTTAACAAATAAAAAAGTAGTATATCTATAATTTTTAACATTTCTTTCTTTCTTACCTGATGATGGTCATTTAGTCTGTCAGCATAGAAATTGCAAATATAATTTAGTTGTGTTGGTATTAAAATATCTTCTGGTATATTAGATAAAATCATTGACAATATTAACATTCCCTTCTCTCGTTCTTCTACTATACTCTTTGTTAATAAAGGTCCTAAATCTTGTACCAATTGTGTTATGGTATATTTATTAATTTTTATACCTACAACAGTGAGGTTAAATTTATAATTATTTACAAAGAAATTAATTTTCATACAGTTTGCTATGGAAAGACATTTTTCTTCAAACTTTGTGTCATCTTTTGTAAGTTCAACAATTTCACTAATCAAATTATGATCAATTTCCATGTTCTTTATAAAGGAATAAGCAATTTTAACAAACGTAATCCACCATCCGTACGTAACATGTGTTTACTACGCGCACGCGCATTTTAAGCGCATTTGCCCTCTGAAGAAAACATGTTCAGATTCAGTGTTACCACATTGGAGGATTTTTCCCAAAAAATGGGGTATTCTCTATACCGAGAGAGCAAAAATGATTGTCATGTCTGAAGTTGCAGTAAATGTATAAGAAAAAGACAAACAAATATATATATAACAGGTAAGGTGATGGAAGATAATGTTGCTGCAAACTTCAGACTTGACAATCATTTTTGCTCTCTCCGTATTTGCGGGACATTCTAGGAGTATGAAATTATTGGAGGATGTTTTCGGAGAATTCAATTAACTGGAGGATTTTTTGGAGAAAAAGTTTATTGGCAACAATTTTCGGTGATGTACCAAATTAATAATCTAATATAAGTGTATTTTTTAATAGATTGACTTGAACAACAAAACACACGTCTGCACTCTGCTCACGACCGCTTCAAAATAACAAAACAGTAACAATCTGCTAATACCCTTCTGACAAATAGACGCCGCAGTGCTGCCAATAGTGCATCCGCTTTCAATCCTACCTAATTATTAGAATAGCATTTCTATGCCAAAATTAATGCTTTCCGATTATGGTATTAAGGTACGGACACAAAGAAAGCAGGTTATCCAGCGCGTATTTTCGACGCTCAAAATCGGTGCCGGTTGATATAAAGAGTTAGGTTACGTTATACACAAGTTGCATCACCTTTTTCAAGCATTTTTCATTAATAATGGCTCTATTTCATATATTTAATAGAAGATTAATTAATAATTAGCAGATATTTAATAGCATAGTTGTCAAACATTTCAAATATATCACACATAACGGTAACTATCAAAAACAAAATTCCCTACACAATAATGGAGTAGAATACATCTTCTATCAGTTCGTTCGTATTTTCATCCCCATTTTGTCTCATCAGAAATCCATCAATGACATCATTTACGATGTCCGATAGATATCAACTTTTTTTCCGATATACAAGCCTATACAAGAATAATGGATATGAAACTTCGATGCGTATACAACCAGTTAAAGAATTCCTAACCGTTAATTCGAATTGAAGGATTATTTTGATTTATAGGTACAAGCCTTGTACAAGTTAACCAGTATAATATTATGAATAACTATAATAGACGTTATGACCCATTTAAAAGTATAAATACAAATGTAATTCAAACATACTTTTAATCACTTTCATATTTATATACATTTTAATTAATTTATACCAAATTCACAACAAACTTTTACTTTGTTTTTGCTCTTCGATATCAATTTAAAATGCATTGTACTTTATTGTTACGCGAAATACACTTTCACTACATTTTTATACACAATAAAATTTATATGTATTCAAACTCAAAAGGAAATTTACTGACAAACATGATTATTAACAAAAGTTATTCAAATATATAATTAATTATCGCGTCTCTGCATAAGACGATGGCACGGGGTCCGAATCTGTATCTTCAAGTCTTGTTTCACACGTAGCTATTTGCCGTATTTGGGTCTAGAAAATAGTATATAGAGTATTCATTTAGACTAAAAGAAATTATTATACTAACTATTAGCAAATGACATAATGCAGTTGCTGATTTAATAGTAGCTTGTAGATCTGGATTATCAGCAGCTCTCTTGCCGGCATTCCAATCCCTTGAAAATGTAACTTGAGCCTTGCAGTGTAAACTTATGAGACACAATGTAATGACTAAACAAAAAACGTAAGTTCTCTGAAACCTGTAACAAGGATAATTCTCTATAAGCATCAATAAAATGAAAAGCTCTTAGAAACTGGAATAAAAGAAAAATTACAACATGTGTGCTTTTTAATTATTATTATTAATTTTCGTGCTTTATTTATATGTATAGTTATTCAGGTTTGTCTGACTGAAGCTGTTCCGTTTGACCGTCTATCTCGACGCCACTGAAAATTGTCTCCAATTTGGGGGTCATAATCAATAGCCTATTTCTTTTCAAATGGCTGGCCAAAAAATGTAAGGGCACGTATTCATTCACATTGTAAAGTAATAAGTAGGGTAGAAAAAAATATTGTTTTTGATTTATTTGGGCATTTAACTTCGTTGAGATACGCATTTTGACTACATAATAATTATGAGAATCCCGTATACGTGTAGGTAAGGTAGATAAATTTTTTGGGAAACTTCCAGTAGATAATTGAATTGAAAAAAGATTTATTCTTCTCGAAATTCAAGTTTGTATTTGTAATATGGATAGAAAAATTACATACCTAGAATGGCCCTCCATAATTTCTGTCGTTATTCCTTGAATATCTTGCCAATACTGCGTCAAATACATCCGTAATCCGGCTTTTATATAATATTTCTCCCTTTAGAAGGCTCTCCAGGGATTTGATAAATACATTGAAAATATTTGCATTTATACAATCTTTGATTTGAAAATATTGGACGGTGTTATTCAATATGAAATTTTAACTAAGTTGGGATTCAACTATTTATTTATGTTCTCAAAAACAGATAGCATTTTTTCTAAAAAAAAAAAAAATAATAATATAAAAATAAAGATATTCCTAAACGAATTTTGTTATCACACGAAATATTTTATTCACAAAATATTTAACTAAAGTCATTGATACTAAAGTATATCTTTATATACAGAGAGTTGAAAAGAAGACAAACTTGTACAGGATTTGCTAACATCTCTTTGAAATTTATTATTCGTATGTAGGGTGTTGTATTCTCCATTCGCAACTTAGCGCTTATAAGCTTAGATCAAATATATTACATGGATACCGCTATCACCATATCAGTCTATATGCGTTACTGTTTCCAACATGTACTTCTACGATTTTC
>JARFOC010110498.1:0-11690 GCA_031763485.1 Osmoderma eremita | reverse complement strand
CGAGTAGGGTGGGTATCAAATAAGGGTTTCAATTGTACCTTTTGCATTTGTGGCGTCATTGGTTCTGGCTGCCGTTTATGGCACGTCAGAAAATTGTGAACACTTTCAGTCTCCAGGTTTCTGCTCCATATGTTAGTGAGATTTTAACCATAGTTTGGTATATGTCGCGTTTCCGTTGTCCAATTTTTGTACTCCAAAATCTATCATCAGGCAGCTGATTATCCTTTTAGCCTTGCTTATCCTGGATTTGATTTCTTCACCATCTGTCCCACTTTTGTAGAAAATTATACCTAGATATTTGTACTGATCACATATTTTTACGATATTATTTTCTTCCAGTTCTAAATGAGTAGTTTCTTCCGCTATGCAGAGGTATTGAGTTTGCTCTGATGGTAAGCCCCCATCGGAGTTTCTGGGATAGCGCAGTGATAAGAGCGCTAGGCATTTGTAAGGAATGTCGATGGTTCGAATCTCCGTTAGGCAATCGTTTTTTATAAAAATCGCTTTTAGCAAAGGTAGTCCGTACACCTCCCGGTACCCTTCAGTGTTGAGGATAAAATAACACTGTTGCCCTCTTACGGTGAGAAGAGGCCGTAACAATCCAACCACTTTACACACACACACACACGCTACTCACTTACACGAACCTAATGTAGGGTGATACAATAGGCCTCAATGTTGCAGTGTTGAGTCTCTACATTAGGATACAAACCGCAACAGCAATAAGCCCCCATCGATAGTTTTTTTCTTCAGTTAGCGTCCCATATGCTCCAAGTCATCTTTATCATTTGTTGTTATCTATTAAAGATCCTAGTTTCTATCTTCTTTTTCACTGGTAGAGGCTTACGGCTTAAATAGGGTTGGGCCTAGACAATACCCTTGGCATAATCCTTTACTTACGGAAAAGGTTTTATTTTCTAATTTTTACAATTGACTTTCATAGCTATATAAGTTTCGAACTGCCTGTATTAATGTGTCAATAATGTTGGTTTGTTGTAGTACTTCCCACAGCTCCGATGTAGGTACACTGTCGCATGTCGTATGCTTTCTGAAGGTCAACGAACAGCAAGTGGGTGACTCCATTTCTTGACAGCTTCTTCTTAATAATTCGCTCTATCCTTATGTAGAATACATTATCAGTGCACGATATGCTAGCCGGATTGTTCATACCGCCTGTATTCGTCTGCTATCATGTCAGTTAGTATTCTTCCATAAAAGCGATAAGATAATTTAACGACGAAAATTAAATCATGCAAAACTGCATACAGGAATCGAAAATACAAAAATATGTTCATTTAGATGTCTAAGTAAATGTTCAAAGTATTGCCATTTTCCTCAAGATATTTTTGAACTCTCCTATGATAACACTTCTTGTCGCTTGGAGGATAGTCCTGCCAAACATGTTATTTAAAGCACATTGAATTTTGGTCCGCAGCTCCATCACATTTTGATAAAGGGATATTAAGTCAGCTGTTCGCGGGGCCAACGAATTGGTGTGTTAGATCCTATCCATCTATTATTACAGTTCCTGTCCAGCAAATCTGTAATTTCAAAGCGATTATGAGCAGGTGACCCACCTGCCACTGCTGAAAATTAGTGCGCAAGTAGTCAACTAACGGTATGTTTTTCTACAAAATCTTTAAGAACAGGCGTTAATAATTCTACATTGCGTTCACCAGTTAAGGTGCCATGATAAAAATCTGGACCAATACCTACTACACCACACCAAACATTTAAACTATAGCGATATTGGAAGTTAATGTACACTAGCGACACTTTCTAATTGTACGATCTAACGCTCAACGTAGGGCCTACATGCGTAGCATGGATAGTAGACAGCTTATTGCATTCATTGGCTGCCTCGCAATGTGTAAACACGAATGTGCGGTGTCTGTGTGTATTTTAAAAATGCCTTAGGTGCATTTATAAATGTGCAAAAAAGCATCTATTATTTGACGTATTTGAGTAGCAAGAAATTTGTTTGGTGTTTGAAGTATTTCGAATAAAATAATACTGTAGTCTTATTAAATTGTTTTGAAAGGTAATTTCATTACTTCACTACCACATTCATTATTACATGGTCGAACTAGGATAAGATCTAAACCAAAAGCATGTTTATTATACAATAAATAACAACAGCTGCATTTATGAATGTAAAAGGCGATTGCATCTATCTATAGTGGTCTTTGCGTAGACATAGACAGTTAAGCAAAAAAACATATTCTGTATTTCTGGTATCTTTATTTATGGGAATATAACACAGGCTTATTGATATGTATTGATAGACAAGTAACTGAGGGAGAGATATAGATATTTAGCAATTATGCAACCATCAATATGCATTAAATAAAAAAAAATAAAACTTAATAAAAGAATTAATAAGAAAGCAAAGATGCAAAGGAAGATCATAATGGTATATTATACAGAATTAGACCTAATATTGTTTCTTGGGGTACTCCGTTTAGCACAGGCAGGAAATGACATTTTGCAGATACTTTTTGACGATGCCAATACCGTTCGATTGAGTTCAGTCAGTTTTTAACATGTCTGTTTCAAAACCAAGTGCAAGTAAGAGGAAACTTGTAGATGAGCATCGCAACAAGAAAAATGGGAATTACATGTTTTTTTTGCTGTGAAGTAAAAAACAAAATTATTTGCTTGATTTGTAACAGTACAGTCGGTGTCCCAAAATTATATAATATGCCCTGCTGTCGTTTCGTGGCTAAGAGCCTGCACAGAGGTAAACGATGCCGCCTGCTGCCCTCAAGGTAGCAACCGTTATACCATATGCTGAACCCGTTGCCTGCTGTCATGTTTCGCGGACGGGTCGCACGTGGGGCCTTTTCAGGGCCAAGAGGACTAAACCTCAATAAAAAGCTCTCCGTTTGGGTAGGGGCGGCCCAGCGGTCTGTAAAAATCTCCTCCCTCGTGTTTGTGCCGTGCGAGGCGACCCGTGTGGGTGGATGAGAGGATCCTTCGGGGTTGTCTTAGGGGCCCCGAAATGCGGCAACACATTGCTTTGGTCAAAATTTCACCTAGACGGGAGGTCAGGGATTAACCCAACCTGATCAATCAGCTGTGTTGTCGGGTCAGACCGAGGACGGAGTGAGTTCTTCGAATGGGGGTTGACTCGTGGTCCCGCCGGGCTGGTACATCTTGCACGGGTGTTGTCTGCCGTGGTGGGTGTTCCTTGTCGCGCTGGTCCCTCCCTGGGGTGTTATATCTGACTGGTAGTCTTGGCGTTCTTTGTGAGTTCCCCCTCCCCCATATTGGGCCAGAAGGATGAATTTAAACTCCGCCAGAATGGAGAAACGTATCCTTCGTGCGTCTTTTGAAAGGTGTGTGTCCTCGAATGCCCCCAAACCACAACCGCAGTTGCAGTCGTAGCTGCGGCAAACTCAATGGCGCCTGGAGAATCAAACTGCGGAACCGCAAGGCTCTCGACGGTAACGACCTCCCGACGCCGCGCGGAAAAAGAAGGCGAAGACTGAGGCTGCAACTCACACTACGGCCGAGTCTAGCCCTAGGGTGTGCATTCTCCGATGCCCCCGCAGCTGCAGCAACCGCAGCTACGGCAAATACAAGAGGCACCGGACAGTCGACGACTGACCGGTGTCGAGCGGAAACGGGGAGCAAAGGATGAGACTGCTAAGATCGCGGCTGCGCGGGTGCTACCTCCCTGCTATCTTTATCATTCAAATCAACCTGCAACACTCTCGGGCCGCCACTCCCACCCTACGTAGGCGCCTGGATGGACATCAGGAAATAGCACTAATCCAAGAGCCATGGTTTCTGAAATCCAGGATCCTTGTCCTGGACAACGCTAAAGGAACAGTTTTTGCAGTATCCAAGAAAATCCAAGGACATGTACTTATGGCCCAAAGCAGTTTAAGGCCCATGTCATGCCGAACTACTGCGGCAGGGACATTACAACCGTGCAAATTGCATATGATGTACTAGGTGGCCAAACAACGGTAGTTTTTGCATCAGTTTACCTGTCCGGTGACGGGCCGGTTCCATCTCAATTGTTGCTGGAATTGGTCGGTTATTGTGATAGGGAAAACAAATATCTAGTCATAGGCTGCGACGCCAATGCTCACCACGTGGTGTGGGGCAGTCATGACATAAGCGATGGAGGTAGACTCCTAAGTGAGTTTATCTCAACTACCAAACTTGATATACTTAACAGAGGATGCGAACCCACGTTCGTTACCTCGCGATGCCAAACTGTCATTGACATCACATTGGCATCGGTAAGTATATCAAGCAACATCGTTAACTGGCAGGTCTCTAATGAGGCATCAATGTCAGATCATAATATGGGTCTGTTTCAAGATCGAACATGTAAGCGTCCAAAAGCTTGAATATAGAAACCCGAGATTGACTGATAAGCAATCTTACAGAGAGCTTTTGCACGCCAACCTACAAAGGCTGTGCCCGAGTGGGAAACCACAGGTGTGTGACCTTAGCCAGCTAGCTGCTGGCGTGGGGGCGTCCATTGGGGGTGTCTACAAGCTTGGGTGAGGGGTATGCGAACCTGATTACATTATATTATAGACAGTGTGTCAAAAAAGTAGCGCAATGTGCTTATAATTTGGAAAATGTCGAATGCCTTAAAAAACTTCTTAATGAAAATTATTCCATGATTTATTTCCTATTCTCTGATGTAATCTCAATTTTATTATGTTTTTTTTAATGGCAAGCCATACTTTTTTTCCTTTACACTCTATCAGAAGGAAAAAACCAAAATTGGATATTGAAACAGTGCTTGCAGCGACGCATCAGACAATGGTAGTTAATCGTTGCGACGTTACATTTTACAGATAGAATTAACATTAATTCCAGTATTGTTACAGAGGTTACAGAAGCAGTGACGTATTTGAAGCATTGTACAGAACCGTGGGAGTATATATTGAACTAGTGGAAGATTAGCGCCCCATATAGATAACTAAACAAAACTAAAACTGTATGCGGATTCCTGAAAGAATGGCCGATATTGAAAGACGTACGGGCCAAACAGCTGGTTTGTTTCTTTATAGTTTAAATGCTTTATTTATTATCTGAACATATCTTCCAGATTGAATTAGACTTTCAATACCTATATAAAAGTACCGAATTAAACTTGTTGTGGGAAAGCTTTTGGGAGACGATTTGTACAACTGTAGGTATAAGCAAGACGAAAGATAGAGATATTGAAATATATTTAGATGCACTGAAAGATGACTAAATATCAGAAGGTAAGTTTTTAACGGTACTGTTTCTAAAGTTGGATATACACATTGCAGATACGAGAACGTTTGCACAATTGCGGATTTTATGCAAATTATTGCCACCAAAAGGACGGTTGAGAACAAAAAGTAGTAGCATAAAATTTTCATCAGCGGAATACGCCGAAAGTATCATCTTGCCGATAAAGATATATTATACTTATGAAGCGCCACCATTCGGTTAATTTTCACACTATTCACAGAGAGGCACTCTTCCGTAATGCAAAGAGTACACATGACTTGCGCTAGTTGTTTAACTATATACTTACACCAATGTTTTACAAAAAAGCGTTTGTCAAAGTTGTATTGTGTTCGACACATCAAATCAAGTAGGTATTTTATAAGCCTTTCCTGTATTATTGTAGATGCAAAATAATAAATAATTATCTGGAGCAGTGAAAAGCTAATTATTTACAGTAATTTTTCAATAATGAAAGAACAAAAATATTTACTTAATCTCAAAAACTTCTGCGTCTATTTAGAAGCTTCACCACAAGACTTAACCGAAAAACCCCTAAGAAAACAATAACTTTCAACTCTTTAAACTTCAAATTGCAAAGCCGGAAACTCAAGACCCTGCAAACACGAATCAGCAGAACTTATTTTGTGTAATATACGAGCCAATCGTTTATATCAACAATAATAATAAACTCTGTCTTAGAGATAATCATTTAAACTTTCCTCTCACACCATAAACTGATACGAAGTATTATTGGAACAAATCGAAAACAGTGAAAAAATATAAACCAGCACACAAGTATTACACCCACAGTCAAATCTAATATTGCTAATGATGATAGCGCAAAATTATCTGCATCTACAAAGGTTCTATCCAAATCAGCTCTTGCTATTTATATGTAAAATGTGAAAGAAATATGCGAAATATCGAAAGTGCCAAAACAATTAACCGAAAAAGCAAGGACGCTGACGACGTCTGGTAGGCCAGAGCGTCTTTAATGTTTGCACCCCTTTCATTGCTTTTGCTTTGGTATGGCGATTCCTACTAGAGGCCATGAGCCTATAATGGTTTTGTCGCTTAAGTGAATGAAAGAAATAAATAAAGTGATGGAAAAAGTCGCACTAAAACGAAACTTGTTATTTATTTTACAGAACGTCGTAAACAAAATACATCAATGTTTCCATGTTAATCCATAATAACAAAACTACTTACGTCCAAAATTTTAAATAAAATACATACATATATATTTACAGCAACCACACTAGTGTTTATTTAGGTGGTAATGCTGCTTAGAGATAAAAAATACTAAAACCTGAGAAAAATGCCTTTGTTCAATGTGAACAACACATTGGATGGTTACAGCGTAACCATCGGTAATGTAAGTGGCTAATATGGGGATTTGGCATAAGATTGTCACGTTTTAAAAACGCTATGTATACGCCTCGTTTGGTGATCTTACTTATATTTTTTCTAACGTTTTGTTAACGTTGAAAAATGAGCGCAAACCATCAAACTGAGGTGTTACGTGATTCAACTACTTCAGCATTTATTATTAAATCGAACAATACATTCTGGACTAATGGAACGACCTTTAAATCTATCTAGAACCAAAAAACTGTGAATTACATAATTTTCCTAATCAGAATCTTTTCAACTTTATTAAAGATGAAATATTACAGAACGCAGCAAAATATTTAAATGTAAGCTGCAATATTCGAAACCACTAGAAGGGAATATGAGGTTCGTTTGACCGAAACTAAACAACCAAATTATTTAACCCACAAGCATTACGGGAAGTTTGAGGAATGGTGGGGATGGGAAGCGACCGATAAGATAAGAAGGAGAATCATTAATACAAGAAAAACAGAATAAACTAACTTAAAATATCACCGAGTGGTTTTTGTTTTAGTTGAGCATAAAACTGAAAATTCAACCTAGAACCAGAAAGCATAACATTCGGGTGGCACGAAAAGAATTTAATAAATGTTAATTTCGGCTGATAATAAAATACTAATTAAGTTTTGTGCAAAGACTAGTTTTTTTTATCAACACAACAGTTTGGCCTATTCGCTTCAGCTTTACTTCTAAGAGTGGTCATGTTTTCCGAAATATGTATCGGGTGTTTAAATTTTTGCCATTGTAGCAAGCCGGCTACCTGGAACAAAAGTCACTAAACATATCACCAGGTACTAATTATACGTCCTGTCTAGTGAATCCCTCAGTGATCATAGTTATATAGCCTTCGAGCTACGCACACAGAAGAGGTGTATAATACCTATATTTTACAATAGGAGGTGGCAGACGAACAAACTAGACGGTAAGAAACTCAAGACGGCCTTCAAAAGGCAGAGGTTGTCGGGTGACATCGCTGATGTTAGGGCTTTTGCAAGGAAGATAGTCAGTCTTTGCGATGCGACAACGCCGAGAAAAGGGAATGCAAATGGAATGCAGCCTGTATACTGGTGGAATCGTGCTATTGCCAACATGAGGAGAGACTGTATACACAAACGTAGAATGTACACGCGACAACTAGGGAGAGTTTGTGAACTGGAATCAAGGCAACTGTGGGAAGAATACAAACGGGAGCGGCAATCATTGGCGGGTGCGATTAAAAAAGCGAAGCGTGAATGCTGGAAAGCATTATGCAAGGAGGCTGATGAGGACGTATGGGGCCCCGCCTGTAAAATAACCATTAAAAGAATAAACGGCTTTCCATCGAGAACAAAAATGCCCATGGAAACTATGATCAAGGTGATCCAGCATCTCTTTCCCGATCATGAACCGCTGAACTGGGAGCCACTGATAGGTAGGAAAGATGAGCAATTTACAACAGCGAAACTAAATTTAGCAGTTGATAGACTGAAAATCAACAAATCGCCCGGACCTGGAAACATTTCAGCTGAGTTCCTAAAGCGAGTAATACTCGAAGAACCGGAATGGGTATTGAGATTTTACAATCAGCTCTGGGAGAGGTCGTACTTCCCGATAGAGTGGAAGACGGGAAATCTTGTGCTTCTTAGGAAGGGCAATCAGCCCATAGATAGTACATCAGCTTACAGGCCCATCTGTCTCCTTAACGTCCAGGGCAAGCTCTATGAGCACCTGATACAGAGTAGGTTGCGGGAAGAGCTTCAAACTAGAGGAGGGTTGTCTGAGCGGAAGTTCGACTTCTGCCAAGGAAGACAGACCGTGGATGCGGTGGAAGCGGTTATTAGCACAGCACGGAAAGCTGGTAGTTACGCGCAACAGCACCGGAGGTTGTGCGCTATGATTACCTTGGATGTCCGAAATGCTTTCAACAGCGCATCGAGACGGGATATCCTGTGTGAGCTGGCAAGAAGGGGGCTTAGTACCAGCCTGAGAAACATCGTGGCATCCTACCTTGAGTATAGAACCATAGTATTTGAGGCAGATGGTAGCACCAAAACTATTGAGGTAAACAGCGGGGTACCTCGGGGGTCTGTTTTGGGCCCACTGCTGTGGAACATTATGTACGACTACCTGTTGAAAATTGAACTGCCAGAGGGGACCACCTTGATCGGCTATGCTGATGGCATTGCGCTTGTAGCGGAGGGGCGTACTGAAAGTATACTAATGGCGAAAACTGACATTGCTCTACTGAGAATCCAGGCATGGATAGAAAATAAGCACGTAGAACTTGCGGCCGAAAAAACAGAAGCCATAATAGTGACGCCTCGAAGGAAAATGATGATGATGTTAGAGGGTACCGCCATGGGAAACCCGCTGTCGCCGTTTGTTGCCAATCTGTTTATAGACGAGTTTGAAACCGAATTGAAACAGGACGGAGATTATTTTCCGAGAATTTGGCTAAGATACGTAAATGATATATTTGCGATATTTGATACCACAAAATATACGGTGGAGAATTTCCTAACAAAATTAAACTCGCGATCTGATTCGATTAAATTGACAGCGGAAAAAGAAATGCACAGTCGTCTACCTTTCTTAGATAGTTTAGTAATTAACAATAATAGTAAATTAGAAATAGACGCATACAGAAAAGAAACCAACACAGATAGATTCATTATGGCAGATTCAAACCACTGTCAACAACATAAGATGTCCGCGATTAATTTCCTGGTAAATAGATTAATTAAATTCCCGTTAAGGCAAAACAGACTCGAAAAAAAATTATAGAACATATTAAAAACATTGCAAAACACAATGGTTACTTCTCTGTAGATGTTGATCGCGTCCTTAAGAAGGTCCAAGATAGGCAACACAACGCTTACTCCGGTAGAACCTCGCGATAAAAAGAAATTTTTGATATTACTTTTTCATAAAATAACTAAAGGAATAATGACAAAAATTTTTGGTTATTTGAACATTCTATTTTTGTTGTAATAAAATTTTTGAAGAACAAATGATCTTCATATCTCCAACCCCTAGCCATAGAGAATGTAACACCAAAGTTTTTAAATTACGTTAGTGGTTGAGTCATTTAAAAGATTTTTAAATCTATTTTATGGTTTTCGTGAAATTAACTTTAATTTTCTTAAAATTAGCTTTAATTATCTTTAAACTCTAATTTCTCGAAAACGGTACGATCGATTTAAAAAAAAATAATAGAAAGTGATATTGCCAATTACCTAAACTTTTAAATCAGGTATTATTCAACCCCTAGTGTGATTTAAAAATGTTGGGGTTGTCACACCTGTAGACTTGTTGAAGATGTGGAGATCGTAGAGATAATTCGTTATCCAAAAGTAGTTCCTCGTCGATTAAAAAATTACCTGTTTCATCGATTTTATAAAAAAAACTCCCTGATTCTTAAGTATCCACCGTATTTGGTTTTCTTTTTGAAGTTAGATTTATTGCGAGTTAATTTCTCAACAGTCAACAGTCGATTTTCAAAAAGTTATACATCATTGTATTGCAAATTGCAGAAGCTTTAGAATGAAGTATCACTCAACACCCAGTGGAATTTAAAAATTTTGAGGTTGACATCACTCCTGCTTGAGGGTTGAAGATCATTTTTTTACTATAAGTTGTCCCCCTTCGATCATACCTTACGTTTCTGGGCGATTATATACAAAAAGTATTGAGTCTTAAATATGCAGTGTTCCGTTTTCTCATGTAGCCGACGTGAGAATTAGAAAACAGTATTAATAATTAATTACTATAAGAGTAGGGAACCTTTTTGGCTTGGTACGATAGATTGTCATTATCTATCGTTGATAAATAAGTAATTTACTATTTAATCTGTCTTAATTTATTCGCACATGTAGGTATTATGTATTTTTTTTGTTATTTCATAAAATTTAATAACCGTTATTTCACATACAGATTCGCGTGTGTTAAATTTAACTAAATTAATTTACTCATTGTCGGTCGGTAAATTACGTAACCTCCTCTTCTATAAAATAGTAAAATTAGGTCCAGCCAGTGACAATCATTGGGACTAAAATAAAATAAGGTTTATATAAGATCTGTTAAATATTTGCAGCATCAGGTATGTTTCAACAGTTTCTTCATGTAACCGTGTTCGCCGTGAGGAATACTTGTACTTACATGCAGAGAATCGCTGTTCGATATCTACTGACGTAAATAGTTGCATAATTAAAGTAATCCTTGTTAATACTTCATTATCTAATAAATTAAACGGTTCATTACAGGAAATAAATGTTAATACTAAATCGAATATATATTGGTTATGGAACCCAACGCTATTTTGTGTATTTTTGTTCGTAATTGCGACATTATTGAACTGGATGGTACGAAACTTCTAACACGATAGGAAAAACGATAGTTGACTGACGGTAGCCCGACTATAATGTCTGCCACACCCCTACATATCTTCAAAGTACGCGCTACTGGCCGAACGCTCGCAGTGCCAACTTTAGTCATGTCTTCCATATCTCCTACTCCAAACATTTACACATACATATGACTTGTTTACATAGGCATACGTTGCTAAGGGTAGATAATTGGTAATTCCGCGATGTATTTCTCTTGCTATCTAACTACATCCATACTTCTAATTAAAATTTGCGCTTAATCTATATCATATTCAACACAATAGCGTAGATTGAAATCCCAAAAAAAATCATTTCTATAGATCGTCTCAACCTCCGTATGCAGTATGGGATATAGTAGCTACTTTTATCTCTTACTATCCTTAGTTGCTGTCATTAGCGCTATCTTCACTTCCGATTACTACGTTGCAGCTTATTTACATATGTCGGCGTCGGCAAAGTGCCTATCTACCTGTCTATTAGCGTCAACTGTTGTCAATCGTTATCTTCGTAGTTTTAAAATATTTATTAAATTCCACGTTAATTTGTTTATATATAATTGTACAAATCGTTTTTTTGTTCAGAAGGCTTCCATCTTTTGCGAGCGTGCACAGGGTAATATGGATATTTCTCTTGATTTTTAGAAATTTTATAACCTATACATTTAATTACAGTTTTCACTGCATTAATAGAGCCTGTAGGGAGAAA
>JARFOC010110487.1:0-11691 GCA_031763485.1 Osmoderma eremita | reverse complement strand
ATTGTGTGATTTTATAATAATTGTTGTTACAGTTAAAGATTTATATTTATATTAAATTTAGTATACTAATAAAAAAAGAAATAGTTAGATATATGTATTTAAAACAAAAAAAATCGTGGTTATTGTTTTTGTTTTTATTTATTTTATTCCGTTTTTTTTTGGCCCGCAAAAAAATTCGGTAATATTAAATTGGCCCGCCTAAGAAAAACTTTGGGAACCCCTGGTTTAGAATATCTTAAATGCGTATCATTCGTCTCTAAAATGTCAAACTTTAAAATACCTCCATTTTACGACTCTATATTCTATTTTTTAACATAGTGTTCGATTGATTTAGTGTTTTAACCTAATGCAAGGAAACGTGTTTTATATCCCTTAACATTACGGCCTTGTATTCTGCATTCGGTTTTCTATTCGAACAAATCTACCTCCCTGACAAAGTTTAGTAGTATGTGCCTCAAATTCTTTTTCGGTATGCTCTGTAGTGCGTCTATTGCACCTAACGGGCCGTTTCTCCGGCGTCTTAATGCGTAGCAGTCAAAGATAATGTGAGAAACAGTTTTCCCCACTGCAATTAGTAACTATTGCGCATGCTTCTTTTTAGATTTTGTTAATTCTCTTGGTTTGACTCAAGAGAAATGTATTCTCACAACTTTTAGGAGTAGGAAGTTACCAACTGCTTCCAAGAATAAGAAATTTTAGATTTTAAGAGAACCCCCTTGATCTTCGTACCTGTGAGTTATAAGCGGTTTTCATCCTTTTTTTATTAGGTTATCGGAGTGCAGCTTCCTTCTTGAATAAAAGAAATATCTTCACAAAATTACTACATAGTTTTGGATATTTTGATTAATCCCTTTATAAATTACTAAAACTTTGTCAAATCTTTCAGAGGGAAGTTTGATGAAAGAAAAGTTGCTGTGAAGCGGTTACTGCCAGAATGTTTCAATTTTGCTGATCGTGAAGTTGCTTTACTTAGAGAGAGTGACGCTCATCCCAACGTAGTACGATATTACTGCACAGAACAGGACCGTATGTTCCGATATATCGCCTTAGAACTGTGCCAAGCAACATTGCATGATTACATTCAGGGTAGATGTGATACAAATTCTATTACACCTCTAGAAATTCTTGGTCAAGCCACATCAGGCCTTGCTCATTTACATTCCTTGGACATTGGTAATTTAAGTTGGAGATTGTCTAATCTCAAAAAATATATAATTATTTTTTAGTACATCGAGATATTAAACCACAAAATGTTTTGCTGTCGGTTCCTGATGCGAAAGGTACTGTTAGAGCGATGATATCCGATTTTGGTCTTTGCAAAAAACTACAGGTTGGCAGAGTTTCTTTTTCAAGAAGGTCTGGAATTACTGGCACTGATGGCTGGATTGCTCCAGAAATGCTAGATAACCACGAAAGAACAGTAATTAAACGGTGACTTACAAATTCACAATTTGTCATATTAATCATGATTGGTTACAGACGTCTGCCGTCGATTTATTCTCTTTAGGGTGCCTTTATTATTATGTGCTATCGGAAGGCGACCATCCGTTTGGTGATACTTTGCGTCGTCAAGCGAATATATTGAGTGGGGATTCTTGTTTGGAAGATTTGAAAGGAGATGCGTGGCAAATAGCTATTCAGAAACCGTTAGTGAGTGCTTTAATTTCACAAACACCTACTTCAAGACCTCCATGCAGTGCCGTATTAGCACATCCTCTATTTTGGAATAATACGAAAATCCTAGCATTTTTACAGGTAGAATTTCATTTGACGAAATAACCTTAGGCGCATAGTATTTCATTTATTTTTAGGATGTCAGTGATAGAGTCGAAAAGGCAGAACCGGACGATTTAGTTTTGAAAAAATTGGAAGAGCATGCTGAAAATGTGGTGAAGAAGGATTGGCGCTATCATATTGATGACGAAGTTGCCAGCGATTTAAGAAAATATCGTTCCTATAAAGGTGAATCCGTGAGGGATTTGCTGAGAGCTTTAAGAAATAAGGTTAATATATTTTTATGTAAATATTAGGGTAGCATGATTGTGTGACATAAATGTAACGTTCCAATATCTGATCGTGCGGTAACTTCCCCAACGTCTCAAATGCAGTCTGTCCTTGACAT
This sequence comes from Osmoderma eremita, assembly GCA_031763485.1. Taxonomy (NCBI): domain Eukaryota; kingdom Metazoa; phylum Arthropoda; class Insecta; order Coleoptera; family Scarabaeidae; genus Osmoderma; species Osmoderma eremita. The sequence continues at coordinate 9,569 of JARFOC010110487.1, read as the reverse complement.
TTGCGGTTACTCTCCTGGTTGATGGCAAATGTAGCGAATTCACGAACAGCCATAAAATTACTTTTAAATATACAGGGTGATTCGTTCATTAGTATTAAAATGGAATTCTCTTTTTAATCGAACCTCCATATATATATTTTTTTCGTTTTTAACTACTCCGTTATGCCGTGCGAGCAACAAATCCCGAGAACCACGTGACCCGTCAATTTAGTAATTTTTTGTTTTAAGGTTGATTTTGATAGTTTGCTATATGGGTTGGCAATAATAATGCCATTGACGTGCACATCAGCTTACATGATTTACATGTCATGTATTTTTACTGTTTATTAATAATTGTTTTTTTTTTTTCGTTTTCTTGTGCATGAGAACATTTTTGACAAGTAGAAATCATTCTTTATCCTTACTGTGTTTATCATATTTCTACCTTGGAGAAAGTATGTATAGCAACATTAAAATCGGAAGCCACCAGCGCGCAAATTAGCTTACGCATTAAAAATAAAGGCAATGACGAAGTGGAAAGAGGTAGCTGCATAATTTGCAAGTAAAGGCGTTACCGCGAATGTTGACTAGATGACAAATGAACGTCGGTTCATTTGTCATCTAGTCAACATTCGCGTTGAGGTAGGTTAGTGTTGTCGTGCGTTTCTCCCTTACAATTATTGACAGAAATTGTATTTTAGTAGTCAACGTTTTTAAGACGATCTTTATATCAGACGTCATAACAGTTTGTTCGACTAACAATTACGTACGATTAATTGTTATAATATAAGTAAGTGAAGATTCCACGCAAATTTTTTAAACACAATATATCGGATCACTCCTCACCTCATAATTGATTCGGTCATAAACAATCTAGCTCTCAAAATTCTTCGTATGCAATCGAAAGCCTAGTACGAAGGAACTATCCGCCACTGTCACTAGGGCTGTAGTCACTGATATCAGTAATAGTTATACGGATAGATATATATATACATTATTTTAAAATCGTTGTCACAGTGGTTACCGTTGCTTTATTCTATCCCTAATGCATTGCTGGTGTGTATAGAATTTTATTTCTGTCAATTTTGATTATAGAAGCACCATTACCGGGAGCTCACACCCGAAGCTCAAAAAATGTTGGGAGACATCCCCGATTCCTTCGTAAACTATTGGATGTTAAGATTCCCTCTCTTATTGCTACATACTTGGATTGCGATGCAGTGCGTTGCCCGGGAGAAGCCTTTTACGCATTATTATCCTCCCGAATATAAATATTGCTTAAATTACAACTTGGATAATGTAATTACAATGGAAGATTGGGAAATATCAGGACGGAATTTACTAATGAGAGAAAACGTAAAAAGGAATGAAAGAAAAAGAGATTTTAAATATAAAATGGCAAACAAAGAAAAGTCGATAGCGAACAATAGAGATTTACGAAAGAAACGGTTTGATAATTTTTCTGGGGGTGAAACTGTGGGTTTATACAGGAATTTACGACAAGAGGCAAATGCGTCGAACAGAAACAGCGTCAAAAAAAGATCCGGTAGAGTTCCTGAGGAACCGTTGATTTGGTCTGTGAATCTTAATTGACGTAAGCACAATAATGTCTTTCGTTTGAAAAATATTTTAGGGTTTTAACCGATTTAACTTTTTTTTATTGTAAATTTGTTTTAATTTATATTTGTTTTATGCACTAAACTAAATTAAACATTGAAATAGGTGATCTAGTACAACACAAATAGAAGCGATTGATTAAAGAACTATTGACATGAATTTTATATTCAAAAAAATAGCAGGACACTTATTCTACTATAAACTTTTGGCAACCGCTGGAAGGCTTACATTACAGCAAATGTGGGAAGTTCGGCTCTTTAACTTAAGCGTACAAACACGTTAGTTGCGGCTAACATAGAAAAAATAATTTGCTCATTGTAAAATTCATGTGATTTTTAACAATCTCTTATATTTGAGAGACAGCATGAATCATCTATTTGCTAAATGCTCCGTGTATTTTCCACTTGCTTGCTTATGTATAAGATGTAATTCAGCAGCAGATCTACTAATATTTTACTAAGTTAATTGCGTCAACCGAATTATGTAGCTTTCTTATTTAGTTATAAGTATAACTAAAATTTTATTAAAATCTTGCTTGGTTTATTCGATCTCAGAAGTTTCAAAAGTAAATTGTACATAATCCCAACCATATTAACTTCGTTAAGTATCTTAGGAAAATCTATTACATAATCAAAAACACTTTAATATAAGATTAATTTAATGTCTGACGTGCCTATACTTATTGAAATGCCGTGTTGATAAAATGGGAATTTGAACGTATTTTATCAAACGTTATTGTGGTATTTATATTTTCATCAAGTATTGTAAGAGGTTTAAATTTAATTTTGACCATTATTAATCGCAATGGATACCCAATCATTTCCTATAGTACTTGAATAATATGGAAAGTTATTCAACATTTTCTTGTTTGCTTGCAGTTTTATGCAACATGCAATGAACTATTTACATATGATTACTAAGGGGTAATAAAATGCCAGTCCTAAAGCTTATGGTTATTTGTAAGGATTTTTAATAATGTTAATTATAAGATGTGGCATTATATAGGTAAAATGCAAAGGGGGAAAATATTTTTATAATTCACTGTGATACGATTATTTTCAAATATAGATTATAAGCAGCACTATATTTGTATATTAAATTTATATAGAAGTAATATATTTATAGATCATATCGACAATGTTATTTATACTTATGTAAATAAAGTATTAAATCTTTTTCAGTGATTTTTGTTTTTGGGTTAGGTAAAAATCAAAGATCATTTTTTAAATCTAAAAGAAAGAAACGATTGATCTTGAGTATTTTTGTATTTTGCCTCTTCTTTGGGAGTCGGTGTGCTTGCACTTTCTTATAACATTAAACAGTCGACAATATGACTATGAATTTCTAGAGCTATTCTCATTACTAATGAAACAAAACGATATGTCTCTTCTCTTGATTAGTTCTTGAATCGTGTATGGCTTATTCTATTTCCCAAACACGTATTTGGTATCTTCTGAAAGAATTATTTTACAACAAAAATTTCACAACTACGGCTAATCAAATTCGTCACGATTTTGTCACGTTTTGCCATAGTTTTACAGTTCTATATCCATCATGCCCTGCGCCTCAAGCAAGTTCGTGTGGTTTTAAAATGACAAAACGGGAGTACAGTGGCTCCAACTTTGCATATAAAACCATTGAACGGAATTTAAACACAACTAACGTGTATTACTAGTCACATAGAAAAAGCACCATAAGGTGGCGCTCTCTATGAAACAAAAATAATTGCTTGAACTAAAGATACGCAATAGCGGTTAAACTCAGAGTCTATGTAGTTATAAGTAAATTGACTGGCAACATCTTTTGTTCAAAGAAATGTTTATTCTTAATACTTACCTCAACAAACCTATAAACCTAACTACCTTTTTTTCATTTTCGTTTTCATCCTCCGTTATCAAAAATGTTGATAATGTGCTTAGTTAATCGACATCAGAGCTTTGGTATAAAACAAAAGAAATATTGACTTAATTTTGCCAAAACTAAATTAGTTAATATTGATTAATCAATGATGCTGTTTTAAAATCTAGAGCAACCTTAGATATCTCAATCTTTAACCTTTTATGATTGCTTTAAAATAAATAGTGGTAGTAACATTAAAAACCTCTATTGATGTATTACTGTTATTGATCTAACATTACTCAAAACAGTTATGGCTAAACCGTTGCTATGGTGTATTAAAATATTTATCAAAACTTTGGCAGTTGATAGATTGGGACAAGTTGGGGGGGGGGGGCGTGTTTTAAAAGTATTTTGGACCGGGGGAGTATTAGTTGTTAAATTCCTTAAGGTTTTGGGCAGATTTATTTTGCGGGAGGGTGGGAATAAATTCCGTGAACATGTCGATACCACCAAAACAGCCTCTCACATCACAAGAACAGCTTGAAATGGATATAATGGCCGAAGCAGAATTGAATAAATTACACCGGCAGGTAACTAACCAAACTAATTTACATTGCGAAAGATAAGCGAATTTGTTTAAAGAGGATTAAAGAATTGAAATATATTGTGTGGTAGAAAAGAGCCGTACCTCCCGTACCTTCAACCCCCTGCGGTTAGGAGTTGAAGATGTGAAGATCATTTCTTCCCAAAAATTGTCTCTGTTCAAGAAAAATTGACATGTCTCAATCATTTTATATAAAAAAAGCCTTAATTCTTACATTTTCGTTTTGCTTCCACGTTTCTTTTTGTATTTCAACATCTTAAAAATGTATACATGGTTGTGTATTACGTAGCTTTTAAATGACCCCCACTGAAATTTTAAAATTTCGGGGTTGACACCCCTACGACTAAAGGGTTGAAGCTGTAAAGATCATTTGTTCTTCAAAAGTTGTCTCTCTTACTTTGGGTTTAGGATTTAAAAGCAGATTAAAAAGTCCTTGGTTTATTTTTCTTCACTGTAAGAATTTATTGTACTTCATATAACCGTGCTTATTTGACTTAAGTGAAATAATAATAGATTATAGTACAACAGAGAGAATAATTATGCATAGCATTTATAACTTGATACACAAGCAATAATGTGACATGGCTCATCTTTCGTAATTTCAACTGTACTTTGAAATTGGTATGGTAGCGTCATAACATGTAATAAACCACGTGTTTCGGCTATTTCGCTGCCCCTATTACAGATAAAATTGTTATACACTCGTGGAATAAGATTGTCTTTGCCTTGTGTGTATTCAGTCGCGTGTTCTTACAATACCTATTTCAAATTCCTAATTTACGGGTTTCGTGTGGTGATGATCTAGAAAATAAAATATCGTCTGCATATAGTAGAATAAGCAGCGATTTACATCCGGTAACTTGCATTCCATCCTCCAATAGAACCAAACACTTCTTGTTACTATGGCTGGTAAAGGAATTTTTCAGAACTAATAAGAACTTTCCGGCCTTGCTATATAGACTTTTGACTGTTGTATCAGTTTTCAATAGTCTAGTAAGCCCTATCTATCAAAAACAAGAAATATTCAGTACGAATAAGATGATGTAGGTCCCATGTTACTATTAATTACTGTATTCAAAATAAAGACATTATTATTACACTTAAAGCTCATTGGGTTTTCTGGAAGAAAATCTTGTCTTGGCAGCAAATACAAGCCAATGTCATTGTAAACGTTTTTGTGCGATAGTTCCGCGGATCCTTCATATTATTTTCTTCATTCAAAATACAACAGCCTTTGGTGCCATGTTTCCGGAAATAATACTATTCCAAACACCATCGAGAAGAGCCAACAGATAATACATTTTGTGATGTTTCTTTCTTTTAATGCTCCCAAACCATCAAGCACTGCTCTGAATTTGTTCAACATACTTGATTGTATTGAAAAAAAGTATGTGAAGAACTGATGTATGTATACAACGTTCATTCACTGATTCTTTTATCATTTTTTTTATTACATAAGAACATAATATCGCATTTTGTTGAACGACAATTTATTTGCATTTTATTTGAAAGTATTGCTGTTGTAAAAATTTGTACTTCTGTAGTATCGCATTATGGATGGCGATAGGAAAGCATTCGAGGATGAATACAAGAGTCAAGTCACCCATCAGCAGAAAATGATAGCAATATTAAGAAACGATAACGAGAGGCTGAAATTAGAAATCAATATTGCTGAATCATACGGTAACAAGAAAAAGGATGTAGAAACAGGCCTTGAACTTCAACGCTTAGTCGACATAAATGACAAATACAAAGCAGCTATTCGTATGCAGAAAATTGATCTCAAAGAAATAGAGTATCAAATTAGGAAAGTGCGTATAGTTGCAAAAAAATTGTAAGACTGCAATAGTTTACTAATATTTCCTTAAATATACCGTAGGTAACGCAAGATGTAGTTGCTTATGATAGAAAACAAAAACTTTGCAACGGCGAAAGATACCAACGCGTTCTACGGGGACAGCGCACAGTGGAATCTTTAGAAAATAAGCGCTGCCATTATGTTCAAAGGTTTTGCACGATATTAGCGGAAAATGCTCGTCTTAGACAAGATATAGATCATATGCTGCATGAAAGGTATTGGTTCTTTCTGCATTCCTAGAAGGAGCTAATTCTGTTTTACTTTCATAGAACTTTGTTTAATAAAGTCTGTAATCATTACTTCGACACTTTAATTCGAGGAAAACAAATAATGATGGATTTAATCGAACAGGCGACACTAGCTTATGATCAACGCGAAGAAAATGGACAAAAGTTGCAGGCACTTAGAATTAGAGCTCGCAATGATTACATGGCACATTCATCGGTTTGTTTCATTCATCAGTTTATCACAGATATAAAGATTTGCATTTTTAATCTAGGAAATGCGAGAACTACTCAGGCAACTAAACCACGATACAACCCTGCAAGACTTCTACACCGTTAAAGGTCAGAGGCGTATAATGAGAGATCTGGAAAAGAAGGAACAAATGAAGCGGCAACAAGCGAGGGAAAATCTCGGAAAAGAACTTCAACATTATAAGGAGACATTGGCGAAAGTGCAGCAACTTGCCGAGGAAGAAGAAATATCGAAATTGTCGGCTCAGTTCATCAAACAAGAGGAGGAAAATTTTGCGCTTTTCAATTACGTTAACGAGTTAAATTATGAACTGGAGACTCTAGGGGATAACATAGGCAAACTCCACGAGAATATAGGTGAAAAATATTTGTCAAATATAAGATTCCATCGCACAACGTAATTTTGGATTGGTTTTTCAGATGATCAGAAAGAAATTAATGCAAAAAGAGCGGAACAACAAAGGGATACGATTGAAACCTTGAGAACACAGCTAAGAGAACTCGAAGAAGAGGTTCAATTTCTGGATATTTTTGAAAAAAAATATCAATTTCCGTTTCTGTTTTAGGAAGACCAAAAGAAGAAAATCTTGGAGGAAAAAGAATCGCTATTGGAGGATCTACTGCATGGAATCGAAAGTATTTTCAGAATGGTGCGTTGTGATAACAGTCCGATTTTAAATTTATTAGGTGCGTTTATTTCTCTAAAAGTTCGCAAGCTAGATAAGACATATATATGTATAACTTTGTAATTTTCGTTGTAGGTGATTATGGCAAAATAAGTAATTTTAATGTGTTCGTGTATCTGGATATTTTGGAAGATAGAGTTACGGAACTAATGACACTTGCTAATTATAAGGATAAAGTTGTGAGTAAACTTTAACATACCCTGTAAATACATACCTTATAAATATAAGGTTACACTTACAATAAGTTATTTCATGAAGTTAAAGCAGCTTCATGAAGTACTTTATCTGAAACCCAACTTTCCTTGTTTCTTTCTCAAGTTATGTTATGATCCCTAAGATGTGTAAATGCATTTATTGCATGCCAATATTTGTTTTACTGTTGATTTTAAACTTGGTTATGCAGCAAAGAAAAATAATGAGCGTAGTGCCAGTTGAGTGAAATCATGTGATAAATATTTTAAAAAGACTACTTTTACAGAAAATTTTTGGGCAAAAGTTTTAACACATTAAGGAACCAATAAGATGTAATTATTGTAGCTAGTTGCTATAGTAACAGGTCTTAGGTCAAATCACCTTATTTTCAAATAGAAACTGGCTTTTTTTTTCAAATTTAGCAATCACTTTAAACAGAAAAGTATAACACGTATCTAACTTAAAATTAATATCTGATTTATTTCGGAAGAAATTTAAAAAAAAATTTTTTAAATAAACACGCCCTGCTAATACGTAAAAAATCTTTTTATGATCCACGAAAGAAAAAGTTTTTAATGCCAAACATTTGGAATCACTTTACTAAGAGCAAAATTCCCAAGAGGCGCAATCTTAATGTCTTATCTTTGGTTTTCTAAAAATATCTGATCCAATATTAATTTTAGGTCATGTTTATTACAAATTCAGATTTTATATCTTGTCGGTTAATGAATGAATTAAGATCTATTTTGAAGAATTACGCCTGAGGCGCGTTTTGAAGACTTTTACATTAGGTACTAAATTATTAAGTAGGAAAACATTTACTGTTTATTCAGCTGTTAGAGCCACACCACCAGCCAATCCTCAGTCCAATATCTCCCAGGGAATCCATAACCACTGCCATAACCGACATAAGTGCCATCTTACCCATATCGCCAATGACTCCCTGTTCCTAGTAAGTTCATGAATACCGACACAATATATTTTTTGTCGTAATACAAGGTTATCCCATTTTATTACACACTTACGTGAGGGTATTTGTAATATATATACCGTATTTATTTTAATAGGCGCCGGGGCGTTTAATCATTTAGGACATATCTATCTTTGCGGTGTTTAAAAGAGGTGCGGCATTTATTAGAATGCGGCGTTTATTTCGAATCAAACCTAATCCTCATTTCTATTCTTCTGCTATCCATCTCAAAAGCAATTGTGTTACAACTAAGGTTGGTATTTATAGTCCGTGCTCATGCTCAAGTATGCGTTGGTGCGTACTGAGTATGCGCTATAAAGAATGCGCATGCTCAAGTATGTGCCAACGCGTACTTGAGCATGAGCACCGGCTTGAGCGCGGACTATAAATACCAGCCTAAGTTTTGATACAAAATGACATCGTCTTAGTATCACATACGGAATTCAAGCTGAATGTGGTTAACGGGGATTCCCCTACCTACTTGACGTTGATTGTGCGCACTTCGCATTAAAGTGTGGCGTTTATTTCATTCGCCATTATTTCCTTGCGGCGTCTATTAGAATGTGGCGGTTATTGGAATAGCGGCACCAATTAGAATAAATACATATGTCTTTTTTTTTTAGTTGTGCTGAGCAAGTTATGTGTGACGTAAATATATCGGAGCTGCAACAACCCCGAAGCTTAAATGAAATTAATGTGAAAATGTACGACAACAACGATCAAGATTATCTGCTGCATGAATATTTACAATGCAATCTGAGTAAAATGCGCGCGTCCGCGTCGACACAGATGATTCAAAAAAAATCTCGGCATTTCTTTTAATTATTATATTTAACTTTCTGGACACAAAACTTAGGCTTTGTTGATATGTGTTTTCGTTGGTATTTTCAGTGTACTCTAGGGCTAAGTAATAATTTGAATTCAAAATATAACCTTATACATAGGTATATGTATCTCTCTTTTTATCATTTTACACAATTTTATCGCTTAGGGTTTCATATTTTGTTAGCCTGGTAACCATCTACCAGTCGCGGCTGCAGCCAACTGCAAGTGAGCAATTAGACTTTTTACCACGGTAGAAATAATACGGTATGCTAAGTTTGGATCTCAAATTCGTCGAGGCCGGTCAGATGACATCAGTGCTCCGCACTGGCGTCATCAAATTAAAAGCAGCCAATCACAGTCATACTTCTCTGGTACACGGTAGTGCACGGTCGCCTAGCCATGTTTATTTATTTATGTTTTGCTTATGCTATTGCACAGTTTACAGTCGCGTTTTACTTTGAGATTTTATATTTGCAAGGCTAAAACCATGTCACAATCTTTAAGGAAGTAATTTTCTTTCTTA
>JARFOC010110467.1:0-11692 GCA_031763485.1 Osmoderma eremita | reverse complement strand
TAATAAAGATGTATTTCTGAAATATTTAGAAATACGCATAATAAATCCAAGAGATTTCATGGCTTCTGAACAAATGCCGCTAATGTGCGATTTAAAAGTAAGCGCAGAATCAAAAAGTACACCCAAATCCAAAAACTCCAAACGGCGCACCAAGACGCTACCCATAATGTGGTATGATGAAGCAAGCGGAGAGGACGAACGAGTATATGTGACAACGCAACATTTCGCAACATTCAGTCCGTAGGAATCACACCACCCAACCACAGCATTCAAACCACACTGCAGCCTCCTCATGTCGTCGGCAGAAGAAATCTCCGATAAAATCTTAATGTCGCCAGCATAAGCGAGCACAGGAAGGTCAAGGTGTTATGCAGAATACATCAGTGCATATAAATAGAAACTACATTTAAACGAACTCTGCAAAAACTAAAATAAACTATACAAAATAATAGAGAATCTAAGCCAAGAACCAAAGCTCAAAACTGGAAACATATTGTATTAGTATAATTTATTTCAAAATATGTGCTTTGCTTCCCCAATTTTCTTACAAAAATTCTTATAATTAACTTACTATGCCACCCCTAGGTACATAAGTACTCCATAGTTGAAACAAATGTAGAAGAATGGTTTTGTTTCCTTTTGTATAGATGCTGTTTTCAAAGATACATGATTCTTTAGCAGGAATGGAATCTAGCAAATAATTTGTCTTATATATAAATAAATAGATTCTGATGAAAGTTGCAGAGCTAGTGTAACTTATGATAACATATTCCTCAACAAAAACGTTTGCCTATACTTCCATGTATTATGAAATGATTTACTAAATACCTAGGTAGAATTTAGGTTGTTAGTGGTACACTTTTGGGAACCAATTTCCTAAGTTGTTCCATGTGTACAAATTTAGAAAAAAAGAATTTCTGAGAACAAGTACGATATAGACAACCTTACCCTACATACAAACACTCATCATTTCCTAGACCAGAATAATTTACAACTACTTTTCCCAAAAGTACTTTAAACAGACTGATACAATAGATTCTACAAACGCATTATCTTAAAAAAACACTTCGAAAAATAAATAAAAGTTCATTAAAAGTATTCCATGAACCATTCTTTCTTCCGCCTTTTTTCTAAGGACGTAACAACTCAATTCTGAAACGTTCGCTCCTTCCTTTTCAATAATTAAAATCCATTTCGAATGAGCCCTACGTATTCCGAAAGGTAGAAACGATTTTTACGGGTTTAAGACGACGGGCAACCGTTTTTCGGGATAGGTATTGTTCGCCCATCCGCCATTCCAATATCGGATTCGTTTCGGAAAACGTGCTATAGGAAAGCAATAATAATCGGGAAGATATTCCCCGAAGACGCCGACGAGTAACCCATCCCTCCCGGAAGAAAATAGACATTTTCCCCCGGTTTCCAATACTTTATTGTTTATTTACACGACAACGCCGGCTGATTGAATACGAAACGATGGGAAAACAAAAAGTTCAAAGGAATGACGGAAAAAAAGAAGGGAGAAAGACGGCCCAACAAAGTATTAAAATGGAACGCGTATGTATATACCGTACGAGCGAGCCTACTATAGTCACCTAGTGAAATCCGAGAGGAAGGTTGGGCTTGTTACGCCAATAGCAGATGTAGAAACTATGCTAGTACCTACATGGGTTACCTGTTAGCCACAGAGTGGAGTACATGCCGATTTACATTTATATAATAACATTATTTTCTTGGTATAGTTTTTATTAATAAATTAAATGAGTATGTTATTCATTTTTGTTGGTGGAAGCTAATTTTATATTTATATAATAGGATTGTTATACCCTGCCTCCAAAACATACAAGGTATTACACCAAATGACGACTTCTTTGTGGGGCTATGCTATCATGTATTTATAGTTTCCAGCATAACAGAACTCCGTTGATCCTCCTTGATCGACGAACTGCGTTTAGATAGATTGGGATATTGCGCTTTTTAGATAGGAGATCGTTCTGAACGGGTATTTAACTAATGGATCATATATTCTTCTATTTCTAGCAGTAGTATTAGTTATTTTCTCATAAGAATCATTTATGTTTATGTTTAATTATTTCTTAATTATTAGCCTCTTCTTCCTATGCAATCTTCATGAATTAAAGAAAAAACTTAAGAGGCCCTTTTATCAGTCTATAAAAAATAATCAGTACTTCACTATGACACAGGATATGAGTAAGCAATTTTTGTAATTACGTCTGTTTTCTGCAGTACATCAGATCACATTGAGATGCGCTGAGTTCGTGTAACATCGGGTGGCTATAGGACCATCGCTCATACTGTATGCGGATAAATAGGGCAAATACGAAATGGGAATTCGGGGTAATAGATATGACGGAAGGCGGAAAGCGAAATGAAACCTGATACCCCATTTAGATGTATATAGAATCGCGGCAGGTACAGATAACGACCGTGCGTATTCAAATACAAATAAAGAAGTTGAAACGAATAATGCGTTCCTCCGCTATTCGGGTATAGAATCACAAAGGAGCGGCCTAATGAAAAAACAGGAAGGACTCCTTTTTTCTGTGGGTTCTAATAGTTGTTTTTGATCAATCGAACGCTTTTCAAATGCGAATGGACTTTTATGTAATTCCAATACACGGAAAGTGATGCCTATTGCAGGTATTTACATCTGAGTATAGAAATCGACATGTTTAACGATAGGTTGTATTACAATAGAGGACCAGGTGCTGAGGGAAGATATACATATGTCGATATTTACATCAATAGTAGTTTAAGAAATACGTTGGGCTTGGTGGTTTGTGTCTTGGCGGTGTCTCCTAGATGTCGTGGCGCAATTGGGACGATGAATGTGGGTTTAGCATTCGGACGCTGACGACGTCTGGTGGACAGAAACTCGAGTCCGTCTTCAAGGCTTTCACCCTTGTTTGTCATTGCTTTTTCTAGATAGATAGATATATTTCGTCCAACAAATGTATGTGGATAATGTACATCTAGATGTATAAGAAAACACAATAAATACTAAAAGCATAAATAAATGCTGACAACATTCATATAAAGAATAATAATAAAACGACCGCCAAGTTACTGCTCAACAACAGATAAAAATTCGTCAATCGAATACACACAGTTTCGTAGTAACAACTCACGTATAATTGAGGCAAGATAAATATCGATGCACGTGATTTATAACGTCACACCACTGTAACTGTACAATATGAATTTGTCAATTTTTCAAATACACGTGAATGGAACTATAATCAATAGTTTAACATGTAAATAATTATATATTATATCACTTTAGCACAAATTATCAATTGCACTAATTAAATAATTATTATAAGGCTTATTGCCAATTAACCCAATTCGACTTTCTTCTTTAACTATTGGTATTCGTGTACACCGTTGTCGATAGTTGTTTGTTGTATCTGTCATGAAATATTGTCTGACATTCGTTCGATTCTAAAGAATCTTATGACAACATGAAGCTTCTTTTGGAAAAAATTAAGGATAAGGACTTTAAGTGGAATATTTGTGGTGATTTGAAAGTTGTTTCACATTTGCTCGGCATGCAACTCGGTTACACAAAGTATTGTTGTTTCTCCTGTGAATGGGAGAGTCGGGATAGGAAAAATCATTATAAAAAGAAAGAGTGGCCAAAACTTCACTGACACCAGGAAATAAGGATGTCATTGATACCCCACTTGTTGATCCTCAAAAAATTTATTTTCCGCCTTTGCACGTTAAACTTGGGTTGATAAAAAACTTTGTCAAAGGTATGGATAAAACTAACAGTGGGTTTACATATGTGAGGAGTAAGTTCCCTGAGATCAGTGATGCTAAGGTAAAGGAAGGTATTTTTGTGGGACCCCATATCAGACAGCTACTTAGGTAAATGGAATTGAAACAGCAGCAAGGTTGTCCTTTAAGGAGATTTGCGACGGCTTCTTGGGAAATCGTAAACCGAAAACTACGTAGAGATTGTTAACAATCTACTGGCCTCATATAAAGCCATGGGTTGCACCATGAGTCTAAAAATACACTTTCTTGACTCCCACTTGGACTCTTTCCCAAAAAACCTTGGAGCAGTCAGTGACGAGCATAGCGAAAGATTTCACGAGGACATTATACTAATGGAGAAGAGATACCAAGGAAAACGAAGCCGTGCTATGTTGGCAGACTATTGCTGGACGCTGACGAGAGATGTTTCTCATTCAAAGTACAGCCGAAATTCATATATCAGCACATTTTTCAAGTAAATACATCGCTTTGTACGTCATTTTTTCATGATTTATACACATATTATAATATATATACTTTCACAAAAATTCATTGCTTTGTCACTCTGAAACCCTGCCTGATAGGAAAATTCTGAAAACAGATACGAAATAAGTGTAAAAAGTACTACCAAGCTCACCCACTTTACATCGTGGGACAAAATAAATCTGAAATTTTGTTGACCAGTGTAACATAATATTCAATACCAGTTGAAATTACGATTTTCTCCGCCAATTTTCTTTATCCAACGGTTAACAACAACAATGATTTGATTCGTTTGGGATAACCCTAAATACAGTACTAACTGACTGTAATGAATCAATAAAATTACTAGAGGAATTGTATGATAATACACAGTATTGCAATATTATGTACATATGAATTATGATTCGTTTCTAGATTACACGTTTCAATTTATTTGCAGATTACATATATACATACACGTGTTTTCGTTAACACCTACACAGCAATGTAAATATCAAACGAAACACTCTACAAAATGTCAACTCATGTATTGCAAACTGATACGCGCAAACAAAACCAGAACACGTCTTTGTGCGTCTATGTCGCCATAAATATATTATCGATTACATCATACCGCAACACAACATCATGCTGCATAGGTAACGCTTCCGCGAGACCCTCCATAAAGAACCATTGTTACCGTATCGTATGGGAACGGCTGTAGTACCAGATACACAAGCTGTGTAAATAACAATAAAATAAACAGGGAAAATGTGTACCTAATAACCGTCGACGCCACAGATAACAAACCATCGCAACATTTTGCAAGAAAATAATATATAACCGTTACTCTCGCAATAAATAAAAATGGCTTTTCATAAGGATTATAAATAAAGTGCTACATTGCATAATAAAATTTCCTTGTCAATGTGTCAACCAAGGTGTACTTCAAGGCTCAACTTTGCGTCAGTGGTTTCCTTTTTCCGGATACGACCCTATCTCGAATCAAGTTAATGATACCCCATTAACACAAATACACTCCTCCTAAAAAGTCGATGTTTATACCTATATCCACAAAACGAGCAAAGAAAATAAAAATCTTTCTACAATATATCCACGTAGCAAAAGTTCAAACATCGATCAACATTTCTCGTATTCATTATTCTTTCTACATTTTCGTTTGTAACAAGACGGGATAGATAAATAAAAATACAGCAAAGCACACAATACACAATAAACCATTTGTTCGACGACTTCGAAGAAGCGCCCTCTGAAAGACATTTACGGAGTAAGGTAAGACTAATAGACACTCACAGCTCAGAGAAACTGGAGGGTAGGTGGATCGTGGGAAACTTAAGATCATTCCACGCAAAACAAAGCGAGTCAATAGAAGGATTCGAAGACTCAGATAGTTCAAAAGGTGAATTGGGAACCCTCTTCGTTTGTTAATGTACACCACTCAGAAATACGTACGTCAAATAATTAAAAATCTGAGTAATAAAGCACGATAAATGCGGTGGAAGACAAAACGTCTCCTATATTTTCCCACGAATATATTTTATATCTACAAATGTAATGTGAGCATAGAAAGAATGAATTTAATATTAAGTTTCGTAGAGATCCTCTATTATTCAAGAATATCCTTATATACTTGTAATACCAATAACTTATATTATTGTTTGTAATTTAAACCACCAATAAAATTCAGTGTATTTCCACTTTTATTTGTTAATACCCGTAACTATAGTTTCAACTCTTAGAAGATATTACCTAGCGGTATAGTACTGCAATAGTTATATACTTGACTGCTTGTAACTTCGTTCATAAAAAACCACCAATGAAATTTCAATAGATTTTACACGACATCTCTAATTGATGTTAATACGTTTCTGTCTATTGTCAGTCAGTAAAGTATTTGTACACCCCACAAATTACCAATGTAATAATAATTAGTATTACTACAGGACTTACCCAATTACCACCAACCAAAAAGTTGTGGAGGTAAATATGAAAAATAACGTAAAACAAATACGTAGTTAATAAATAACAAACAAAGTAAACAAATTATTTATGTTTAGAAATAGACTAATAGAGCATATAATATTTATTGGTGTCCTCGTTGGGCAGTCATGCAACTGATATCCCGTACGTGCAATGGGTTCTGGAGGAGAATATGTGGAACGTGAAAGAGTATACGTTCATGAAGGAAAGGGAAAATCTGCGGATTGTTCAGTACATTCTCCAAAAATTAAGACAAATACCATCTCGTCTCATGTTTAAAGAAGAGATGCCATGACGGGATAAAAAATTCATTGAAGGAACGCCTGTAAGAGGGATTACACAATCCAATTTATTCGACAGAAAATTTAAAAACATTCGATAAATGCGATCCAGATGGAGGTGATAACAAGAATAAATTGGATACCGGATTTTGGGAGAAAACACAAATTGAGAAATAAAAACAAAAAAGCATGATTCATAGAGTAACATCACGAAAATGCTTTAAGACTCGCGTTACGACTCTCAAAGGTCTATGAACTTCAGAGCAGCCTTTAGCAATATGATTTTTAAAAGAAAAGTCCGCATCCAAGCCTAAATCACTAATAACTGATCTTTCTCAATGCAAAAGTAATCGATACTGTATGTCAAAGGGTGAGGACTTCATGAATAAGAAACTACATTTATAGATGTTATGTGCAGTTTATATCTTAAACCGCACTAGTCCTGCTAACTAGAAAGACAATGGCCCTACAGATTCCGTTAAGTGGAGCATAATGTAATAATTTCTAAACGAACGGTGAAGTACCTGGGCATCCATTTAGAATCTAAGATAACATTCTGGAACCATCTATCTGGCGTTTCTAAGGAGGCTCAACTTTTGGTCACGGTGTTACGCGGACTAATGAGATAATATTGGTAGACCTGCGGCGTGTAAATGTGGAATACTGATGTCGGTGACCAACTCCATACTTCTGTATGGCAGGGAAGCTTGGGCAGATGTCTTGGATCAGCAAAAGTACAGGAAGGTGATCGGTCGTCCAAAGAACAAGGGGACTTAAGATTACCAGTTGTTATAGCACGGTATCCAAAGCTGCCATACAAATTACAGCGGGAGTGATTCCCATAGATTTAATAGCCAAAGAATAGAAAGCTATATATTTTAGAAAGATGTCATGTGAGATCGGCGTCTCGTAAAGGAAAAAGGCCACATCCTCACTAGACAGCTGCGGGGAATCAGACATTCGGTAGGGACACACCAATAATAATTCCCGACATTGCGAGTTGGACGGACCGAAAATATGGTGAAGTGAATTATTACCTGGCTCACTTCCTCAGCAACCATAGGTATCTTCAAGACTATTTTCATCGGATGGGAAAATTGGTGAGAGATACATATCCTTTCCAGGACTATATGAAAGATCATACGTACCACACGTCCTTTGAATGCGAAAAATTACGGTTGGCAAGGGAGTCACTAATACGGGATATCGGATCTTTCACTCCCCATAAGGCAATAACAACTATGCTATTTGGCCCTAGCAAATGGCAGAAGATTGTAAACTATACAGAATCAATGTTAAAACATAAGAAAGAAAAGAACCCAACCGAATCAGGCTAATTACGGGACACCACCTTAAAGGAATATAACTAGCGGTGCTGAGGTGGATTCATGTCCGAGGGGAGGAGTTCTTTTAGTGGGTGAAAATCATACACTCCGGGCGAGAGGGACATAATGCTACAAACAAGCAAAATATCTAAATATCTTAATATCATTCCATATGACATAGTTTTTGTGAAATTGACTTTTAATTTCATCCTACATCTTGTACCTTTCCAAGCTTTTGCATGCTTCTTGGTGCTTCTCTTATATTTTTAGAACTAAATTTGAAAACCCTCTGAATTTTGTAAAACCAGCAGCCATGTAAGCCAATGTGTACCTGAAAATTGAATTTCATCTGGGAGAAAATGTTGGAAATGTATACCACGTACGAGTTCACATTGAAATACCACACCAGAACACCAAACGAGAAAGTCTAGTCTTATAAGAGCATAAATTGTCCCATAAAACCTATGTAAGCAATGGATTCGGAAACACATGTTTCTGTTGTATTTAGATTCTCGCATTTAACCTAATTGTATGCTTGGTTTGGCGGTGCTCAACAATATTAAGGGACCATTTGTAATCCACCCATAAATGGGCTCATACCATCATTGTACAACAAAAGATTATTTAGGTACAATCTACAGAAATAATTCTTTTATCTCATAAAGCAAACATTTTCTATACGCACATATGGTTGCACACACAAAAAAAAACGTTGTCAGCGATATTACAAATGTCATTTTGCAGTTATATGTAACATGTAACCATCAAATGGATAACTATCCCGTTACTTACAGCAGTGTACTGTATTATTTGAGCAGCACCTGTGCACAGAGTTACTCTTACTATTTATATAATACGAGGGATGTCCGGTTACTAAGGCACGTTTGCGCGATATAGATGTACATATGTACTGCATAGGTGGCCATTGTCATTGCCTTATGTTCAGTACAACGTGTGCAGTGACAGCCGCACAATATCAGTTACGATCTAAACATACTCCAACTTTGAAGTGCGAGCGGTCATTCGTTTTTTGCATGCAAATAATGAAACACCTACAGAAATTCATTTAAAAAATCTGAAGGCTTACGGAGAAAGCGTTATGAATCGAAAACGAATTAGTGTTTAGTGTAAACAGCTCATAAGTTGACGCACAGCTTTGAAGGATGATCCCGGTGTGCGAAAAAAACCACCAACAACAAAAACGGATGAAAATCAATTAAAAGTCAATATACTGAATACGGGAAATTTCTCTACTGACCGGCATTCCTGAAAGCTCCGTTAGTGAAATCGTGTCTGAATTAGGCTATCGAAAAATGTCCGCGAAATGGGTACCAAAACTGTTGAGCGACCAACAGAAAATGCAACGAATGGCGGCGGCAATGGAGTTTTTAACGCGCTATCGTCAGGAAAACGGATTTCTAGAGTCTATAGTTACGGAAGACGAACCGTGGGTACACCACCATGCCCCCGTATCAAAAAAAGACTCGATGACGTGGAAGCATCCGAGTTCACCAACACCGAAAAAGTTCAGCAGTCTGCAAAAAAGACAATGGCAACTGTGTTCTGGGATATACAAGGCACTTTGCTCATAGAGTTTTTACCACCGAAGGCAACAGCGATATTTATTGCCAAATTCTCGAAAACTACACAAAAGAAGAGGAAGGCTGATGAAAGGAATCAGGTTGTTGCATAACAATGCAAGACCCCACACCTCAAATCAGACGAAGGCCTGGCCACAGACACACAATTGGGAAGTTATTGTCCATCCACCCCATAGTCCAGACCTGGCTCCTTCTGATTTTCATTAGTTTGGGCCGTTGAAACTCATTTGTCGGAAACTCATTTGAAGACGACGACGAAGTTCAAGAGTAAGTACGGCAGTATTTTACAAATTTGGATCGCACCTTTTACGAGGAGGGTTTACAGAAGCGAGCTACAAGCTGGGATTAGTGCCTTAACATTGGCGGATGTCATGTTGAAAAGTAGCTAAGGTTCACGCTTCTATTTAGTGTATGTTTGATTTCTATAAATAAAGTACTCCGTCTGTAATTCACAAATATACTTTAGTAACCGGGCATCCCTCGTACTTCTAATATTCCATTGTTCAATACCTTCGTACGATACCACGTTTCTTCTTTATACAATTTAGCAATTATTTATTTTGGGACCTCAAGAGTTGTTTCCCTTCTTACGCTCAGTTTTAAGAAAACCTAAGTAGTTATGAACGAAATGGAACGGGTTTTTAATATGACTTTAATATGATTGACGCCTCTATCCATGTATTCACAAAATTTACATTTTCTCTTTTCACGGCACTAGTCTTTCCTGATAACGAGGTTCGCTAGCGGTGATAGAACTTTTATAGAGCAAAAAAGAAAGCCTCTAGGCGAATTTCGATTTCAGATCGGAAATTTGAACCACTAAAGCAACTCTATCCCCAAAAGGTAGGATTACTTTTTTATCGATTACGACCTCACGAGCATATTAAAAAACTTAGAAAGCGGCGCCCGACGTTCAACAACTTTTCTAGCGATGTGTGAGGAAGTACGCGTCCTGCGAAAGGTAAGAGGGCGTATAATAGACGAGGAAATAAAGCAGAAACTCCACAGAGGTGTCACCTGGATTTTGCTCGGTTCTTTCGCCTTCGGGCAATTCGTTCTCGAGGAAGAGCGTGAAGCGAGTGCGTCCTTTTCCTTTTGATTGGAAAATTCGCACTCGTACGTGGGCGTTTTCCGGTCATTTTTCTTCGTTTTTTTAACCATTAGTTCTTTTTTAAGTGACTGTTAGGTGGATGGATTAGTTTTTGTTGCTTTCGGAATTCCGATTGTCCAGTTGTAATATCCTCAAGGTCTTGAAGCCAGTACTTTTCGAAAGAATTAATCCTTAAAACGTCAAAATAAAACAAGCAGATTTGATCACCGGGATAAGTAAATCAATCTAGCATTACAATGATCAACAAAATTAAACGTTAGTAACTTTAATAAAACAGATGTCCTACAGTTATTTTAACGGTAAAAAGTGTCGATGTTAAGCCAAACTCATGCCCAATGGACACCTGTGTAGTTTTCATTAGCGATTGGCGAAAACCATTCGAACGATCTTTGGCAATTGTAAATTAATAATTAATAATAATAATCAACCCGGATGACACAGATGTATGGGTTTTGTCAAAAAAAGGATAAAATATTAATTGAAATATTCGTTTAACCTATAAATAACTTTATCATTCAAATAAGATTTCAACGTATCTTTGAAATTATTTACATGTTCACATTTAATTAAATTCCATGGCAGAGAGTTAAATAATTTTAATCCCATTCGATTTGGAGACAATTTACTAACTTCCAGTCTCGCAAAAGGAACCCTAAACTGATTTCCAGTCCTCACACCGTAGCGATGAATTTCACTACTCTTCACAAACTTTGTCATGTTCAAAAAAATATGCACACATAGTTCGAAAATGTATAAGCCCGTTAATGGCAATATTTGAAATTCTCGAAAGAGCTCCCTGCAACAATAGGTACTGTATACATTTGCGGTGATTCTCACGATTCGCTCCTGCGCCACAACGCATGTGCAGCAGACGATCCTCCTCAAAAACCAACACCATATCGCAGTCTACTCTCAACCAAGGCATAATATGTAGCTATCAACTGCTTCCTTGTGAATACATACCTTAATTACGAAATAGATACATTAAGGAATTGAGTTTAGAAACTAAATATTCACCATGGTTTTTCCATGTAAGCTCCGATCCAAATGTAGACCTAAAAATTTTGTACTATCCGTAGATGATATCATTTCACCGTCAATACAGAGATTAAGTGACGGTACACTATGTTG
>JARFOC010110456.1:0-11693 GCA_031763485.1 Osmoderma eremita | reverse complement strand
CATGAATTTGTTAAAGATTGCACACATTATATACCTATAGAAAAGAACACGTAGTTTTTAAATCCACCCATAAAAAAATAACCAATAAGGTTATACATTATAGTTTATGATTTTCCGTCAACCATAATCTATTATTTCAATCAGCTGTTCCTATTGAAATAAATTTGAATTTGCCGCTATTTCCGAATATATCCTTTTTGCTCCTGTGTGATACGTCCGCCGATCGCAGCGCCCACTACTGTTTTCTTAAAGTGAATGGAGTTTAGTGCATTAACTTTCATAAGTTAGCAACTTGATACCAACTGTCAAATCTATCAGCTGTTGAATATTGCGTCCGCAAATCCTGTACAAATAATTCTTTTGCGAAATATTAACACTTTTCAGAGCTCCGTACATGAACATTGTTTCCGTTTTGTGAATATGACATTATTGTGAAATACTGCGACTAGATTAAAATGTTATTTTAAATGAAAAAGAAAAATGCCGCTCAACAATGTAAAAATCCAATATGGCGTTCATTTAAAATAAAGTTGCTCCAAATAACCGCCATCCTGAATTTTATTTTGACATGACAAAATTCATGGTCAAGTACTATGGCAATGAAATCTGGCGTTCCGCAGGGCTCAATATTAGGACCATTCTTGTTTATTGTATACGTCAACGATCTTTCCTCTGCTGTCAGCGCGGCCAAGATCTGTCTGTTTGTATTTGTCACTTAAAGTATATATATAACATTTAGCAATTGAAAAGGGGCGGTCCCATTTCATCTTCACTTTCTTCGTAAAAAAAAACTTGCAAAATAGCAGATAAATTAAATAGTCTCTTTTTTATTGTTACCAGGCGGTATTAGCCTGTATCACAATATTTTTGAGGTTAGGTAAACTCAGATATAATACCCTGATGATCAAAGATGGTTGAGAGAAAACACTATATCGTCCGTTTATTTCAAAAACTCTTTCTGCTCTACATACACCTTCTGTATAGGTAATCTTCGAGTAAACAATTAAGAGAGTCTGTTTTGATTAAGTTACGGGTTAGTACGTCTACCTCAACCAGAGCAGTACCTATAGCAGGGCCGAAGTCATACACAAGTATAGGTGTTGCAAGATGTAAGATTTAACAATATGTGTGTTCGCGTGCAAGAGTATACGCTATATGTAGCGGGTACCAAGTTCGCCCGAAGTTTCAAACCCGGCTGCGTTGTGTTATTGTTTATCGAAGAGGAACAGCACCTCTGGCGAAACTTGTTCCTCGCAAGCCGCTTTAAAGAAAACAAAAGGCGAAATTGGAAGGAGAAAAGAGGTATTACAATAATGTACGTGACTCCATAATTATGTGTGTGGCATAAACGTGTGGGCGTACCAGGATCATGGATTTCCTGTTGAAAACTTTTCATTTTATTCGATATTTTCCCTTGGATTATTTATAATTAAAAAGCTCTTAATATAATAATTGTGAAGAGTGTTACGTAAAGAGAATTAAAAGCTTAATATTACTATGGTCTGTTTTAAAACTAGGAGAAGCGTTTTAAATTCTCCGCGCTAAAACCTGCATCTGCGATTGGTTGTTTCGCAGATAAACCAACACAGACCAAATGCTATATATTACAATAAATTTGACATATGGATGTCAACCGGTTAACAGTTTTCGGCTTTGCTCCCGTGTTTTCCTTGTTATATTGCTTTGTCCCGAGTAAGCAAACCTCTTCTTTTAAGAATAAAATAGTCAGTAGTATGCAATTGCGTGCTGATACATATACGTTCCCGTTTTTAATATGGATACTGAACCGACAAGTTCACCATCATATTCGCCTTAAAAACAACGCAAACGTTTAGATTTGGGACATTTATCGGTAGCTGAAAAGCAGTGTATTCTAAATATGTAGAAGCAGCTGCGAACAAATGAAGTAAGTCTTGGAAAAACTGCTTTCATTTCTTAAATCGAGCAATACCATGGGTAAATTTTGGCAGTTTGAATATTGAAACCAATTTTATAATTTTCTGCTTGTAGGAGTTGCAAAATCAACAGTGTACAGCACCGTAAAGGAGTATGATGAAACTGGCGCAGTTACACCATCAAAACACAGGAGAGGATGACCTGGTATTGTTGCCACATACGATGAAGCAGTTAAACAGTCTGTGCGGCAAACTGTGCATGTTTTCTTCGACAGGAACAGAGTAGGTAATCTGAACAAAATTTTGATTGAAATCAAGAAACGTCCTGATTTACCACAAATGTGCCGTTCTTCATTGCACAAACTCACGAAGCAAATTAATTTCAAGTACATGAAAAGCAACCGTAAAAGTGTTCTTATAGAACGAGACGACATCATTAGATGAAGACGAAAATATTTAACCTCAATTAAGGAGTTTAGAAGGGAAGGTGACCAATTTATTATATGGATGAAACATGGGTGAATGAAGGTCAGACAAAAGCAAAAAACCTGGATAGACTATGGTGTAGAAAACCGACGTCAGGCATTCATTGAAGGGGTATCTACAGGATTAAGAAACTCGTCTGGAAAGGGAGAAAGAAGTTTTATATATTGGATCTGAACACGGTTTTGTTGATGAAGGATTCTTGCTTTTCGAAGGTAAGAAAAGTAGAGATTATCATGAGGAGATGAGTTTTTGAAAAATGGTTTGACAATTTGTTACGAAAATTATACTGGTCAACAAAATTTCAGATTTATTTTATCCCACGAGGTAAAGTGGGTGAACTTTTTACACTTATTTCATATCTGAATTTTTCTATCAGGCAGGGTTTCAGAGTGACAAAGCAATGCAATTCTGTGAAAGTATATATTATAATATGTGTATAAATCATGAAAAAATAACCAACAAAGTAATATATTTACTTGAAAAATCTACTGACGTATGACGTTTGGCTGTACTTTGCATCAGAAACATCTCTCTTCAGCATCCATCAATAGTCTGCCAACATAGCAGGGCTCCATTTGCCTTGGTATCATCAGCACTTTCATCGTCGCTTCGTGTCATGTTTTGTGAAGGTTTAGGCACAGGTAATTCCGGACTGTGAGGTACTGGTCTCAGTGCAGATGGAATATTAGGATATTTTACAGTATGTTTGGATTTAGAAGTCATACCACTTACATTTGTTAGGCAAAAATAGCAATCGGTAATATGATCTGATGAATAGCAAAAGGCACATGTCGTTTACCTTTTGCCCACGCTCTAAGAAATCTGACGCACGTAACACAGCAAATATGGGGTGTCCGGCTTTTGTCTTCATCGCCTACTTTGCACTTGAAATACTGCCCATAGCACTTTTTAAAGGGAGGTGTGAGGGACTGTTTTTGATATTTAAATGTCAATTCACCGCAAATGTAGCAAAAAGAGTTCGGGTGGTTTACACACTTCCTCGGCATTTTTACAGGTGATCAAATGTTCGCGGTTTCACTACAATAGCTTGAACGCACCACAACGCAACACTTTGAAACGTTAACAACGTCAGCGTATATGTTCATTCACCGAGCTCTAGCCGACAACTGAAATAATAAGAGATGCAATCTACGAATGGGAATTGCAGGTCTTAACACGTCAAGGCATGTTCAAACATTAACCGTTGCATGCTGCTTGATCAGTTCCGAGTTAAGCGAATATCCTGGAACATAAAAGCTAAGGGTGATGGAGAAATTCTGAACACATAATTGATTTCAGCGTGCAAAAGTATGTGGGAATCAGGGACAAAAATCTTGTTAACCAGTATTACCTGACAATGCTGTTATAGTCATGGACAATGCATCGTATCGTAGTCGTAAACTGGAGAAAATTCTAACATCATCTAAAGAAAGAGATATGCAGGAATGGCTGCGAGCTAAGCAGAAAAATTAATAAGGAACAGTACACATACATATGCGACTGATGAAATGACGAAACATAACAATAAAATTGTTTTAAGATTGCCATCTTATCATTGTGAATCCAATTGAATTGATAGGGGCAAAAATAAAGAAATTAAGTGGCATCTAAGAACAATACATTTAAATTGAAAGAAGTGAAAGAAGTTTTATTACAAGCTATACAAAATGTTAATTGGAGAAAAAACAAGAATGCGCACATTAGATGGAATTGTAGATGATCTGATCGAACCATTTATTATTTCTGTTGGTGCTGATAGTGATAATTTATCACACATTTCCCACTTAGGGTAGAGAATAAAGAGTCAGTGAGTTCGTCATTATTATGTGTTATGTAGCTATGTGAAGATTATGTAAAAGACTATGTTATGCTATAGAGAAACATATTTAGGTTATGCTTTTTTTAAATTATACACAATAATATACAACAATTGAACAACGAAGTCGATATCATCAATCCAGCAAGAAATTTATCACAAAAGTAAATATATTTATATGTATATGGGACTATATACAAGTATGGTTGTGGCACAACTGCTAGGTTATATTTTTTCGTTTTTTAAAATAAATTTAGAAGACAAATAAATAATACACGATGATGTTGCAAATGCCTGGACATAAATTATTTACACAGCATTAAAATTTAGCTGTAATAAAATCAAAAATATACCGTACAGCTTGTAAATAGTACTCTTATAAATATGCTTATAGAATACAACAGACCTGGACCAGACCAAATAAGTTTGTTTTAGGTTTAGTTGTTTTATTAGAAGCTATACACCCGCTTATTATTGTAATAGGTATATACGTAAAAATTCTGTTCTAACACTATTAATTTAAATAACCATTCAAAACTTTTGACCAACTTTTCCTCTGTTAATATGTGATACATGAAACACATATATACGTAAATGTATATAAACAATAAATAATGAACAGTTCACTCTAAGCAAAACACCCAATAAAAAAATTACCTAAATCACAACAATGATAAACCACAGCCATTTTACGAAGGAGCCCGTTTTTTTATATATCACGTTTGTATGGTGGATTCACCGATAATAGTTTTGCAAAGAGTTGTCAATACAGTGCTGATTGATCCATCATAAATCCAGTAATTATGTAGAAACACAACTCATACCACCATTGCCTCTAACCGGTGAGTAAGGTAAGAAACAGGTCCAGACACACAGAAGCATATCTAATAGATGGTTTATCATTATCCCTTCCGATTTAAGGCGTTCACTAAAAAGAGCTGTTACATCACCACCATTCAAAATTACTAATCTAGGATGAATCAATACAAGAAAACAAACGTGTTATACGATTGTATTTCAAATATCACAAACATTTGATTTTGATTTATTGTTTAATCATTATGGTTATTTTTATTATTATTGTGTATTTCGTCTGTAAATATTGACGTATCCCGAATTAATTATTATTAATTCGCACGTCGAGCTAAAAATGATTCATTGCCAGATACCTCGACCCAACTGTACTTTTTTGTGTAATTACATTCCTCATGGCTATGTTTTTGTTGAGTAGGGTAGAATAATGTTAGAGCGAATTGTTTTCCTTCAGAGTCTTTAGTCTATACGTTGCTATTGTAGAAGTCGGTACGTGAATAAAATTATTGTTAAAGCTTGTTGGTGCGTTATTGTGTTTGAAAAACAATTTTGTGCAGCGGGAGTAATCAGAACATATGGTATTCCGTCTGGTAAGCAAAAAGGTTAATTCCAATTGTAAATATAACTTTCGGGAATGCGTTAATCGAAACCGTCAATGCGTGTTTTTTGCGCAATTTGTACGCCCACTTTCTGAAAGAATTATAATTGGAAATAGAACATGTGCTACTTAAAAATCTGCACGGCAGAATGCATACACTTTTTGGCACATTTTGTGTCTATGCGAAAGAAAACTTGTATAGAAGAATGAATAGAATTTTTGTTGGCATTATGCATACTGTCAAGTTTGAAATATATGATATTTGGCGCGGTAATCTGTTTAGTTAGGTTCGCAGACCACCAGAGGGATAGGGACACAATTTTAAGGTTAAGTGCCCCGTCTCTTCTTACTATAATATCTCTGATGGTGATGCAATTAATAATTTTACCCGTACCTAGAGTTGTGCAAATGTGTAAAAATGCCCAATTTCTCTTTATACCTTTTAATAGACGAATTATTCTTTGATACTACGTTAAACGAATTTTGCAAGGTCCATGTTAACCGTAATACTAACAATTGTATTAATAGAATACACACGGATCGACATTTCAGAATGTCGTACTATATACCATAGATATGGTTTTATACTTTGTGACATAACCTCAACTGTATAATCGTTTCTGTAACACTGTTGTTAACAACGGTAATACAAATCAGTAACCGATTCATAAACGGTTAGTCGTGAGAAAATGCCTGTCATTTTAAAAATGGTAGACAAATTAGTAATACTCTTATTACATACTCACAACAGCAGAAATATTCAAATAATATATGTGTAAACAAGGGTATTTATCAACCAATTTTTGTACGTAAATAAATATTCCAAAATACACTGTCTAATCACTCCTCACCTCACAATATATTAATTAATTCGTGTTCCAAAACATCAAATCAATATTTTCCCGTTACAATTGTTCTTGATTTAATGAAGAATGTTAGTAAATAACTAATGCTAGAGTCGGGGTTCAAGCAAGCTCAATTTTGATTATATTAATAATTTATATTAATTTAAGAAACTTCATTAGAACTATTTCAAAATCTAACTATTGGAAATTAAAGGCGTATATGTAAATCGATTTTAGTTTTACGGGGAATTCATAATAAAAACACGCCTAGTCAATATTACAAGTTAGTTTATTAAAGAATTGGTACTGACTTCGTGATCCAAATAATTTCTGCTGTAAATGAAGCTGTGGGAAATATAAAAAATAATATGACCAACTTGGATAGATAAATTAAATTCATGTAAAATTAAGTAGTACATTATGAACAGAATTTAATAAGAATACAAAACTTATTACCTATTAATTTTTTATTTACGAGCATTTCTTTCTTTTAAATTATTTGTTAACAATTGAGCGATATGCAGCGACATCTAATAGACATGATCTCAATCAAATACCAGTAAAACTGTGCACTTTGACGCAACTCAGATGAAGTTAAAGATTTCTCGGTCGGTCTCGGTATATAGAAATCTGTTTTATTGATGGGCACTTAAATAATCTCCCAGCGAATAGATGGCAGCACATGTACATCTATTGTATAACTTCTTAATTTGTTTAGCTATAATTTCACATTAACAAAATACTTTGATTTGAGCAATGAAGGATCCCCCAAATTTTCATGGAACCGGTCATAAAAATACGATCGATTGGAATCGTGAGTATCTATTTGGTATCTGAAACCGACGCTAAATATGGTTTACGTCAGCGACAGACTAGCAATACCTCATCGTCTGGAGAATCATTTCCTTGTTTATTTATACAAGGCGTGGTGCAGTGCAACCGCGTATCCATAAAATTCTCGGAAAGAATGTGTGTAGCTGGGAAACCGCTTCTGCTCCGACACCAGTTTCGGTATATAGGCATTAAAGTCGAGAAAGTCATCAACAGAGTATGTTGCTCTGTTGAGTTTCAACCTTCAACTATTTAATTATGACGTTGGACCTTTACGCTACGAATGGATATTATTATAGTGCGTTCCTAAAGGTAATGTAGTGGTGATACTAGATAATCTCTGTATACCACTGTCTTCTACGGACAAAACGAACGTACACAGTTCGAAATTTGGCCGTGTAAATCGTCTAGTGTTGATAGTAAACACTTAAAAATATCCGTGTAAAATTTACACTACACTTTACCCTGCGTATTAATTCATTCTAAGTTAACTATAGAATACGGGAATTCGTTAAACAAAGATTTAAAAAAATAGATTAAAGATTTTTGCTCATAGTTGAATTTTTCAAATTACTCTAGAGTAAATTCTCGTCTCACCCACTATATATTTGCATGGATATGTTAATTGTTCTGGTTCGTTCTGGTAAGATTCTAGTTATAGTAGGTATAGTTGTATTAGTGTATACTGTGGTTGTTTTTTGTGCCGTATTGTCACATTGAAATAACCTACGTGTATATATTTAAGACAGACAAATTTTGTGCATTGTGTTCATTATAACTTGGCTATTAGGAAATAATTGTTTCATACCTAACCTCAAAGATTTTAATTAGGATATATATGTAACTTGTCTGAAGAATATACCTATGTTGCATATCGCTGATTGCCAATAGTTTTGGCGTGAAACCCAAACAAAACCATATTTCCAGGCAAACTTTTAACATTGTAGCTCTCAAGCAACTTTATTATAGAGAACTATACCAAATGCCAGCGCTCGTGCTGTACATAGGGAGCCTAATATGTCTGACAAGAAATGTATTTCTGCATTAAATAAATTTGGAGAAATGTATCTGTGTTTTAGATAAAATGAAGCAAGCCATACATTCGGAGTAATACTCTGTTCTAATCTAATGAATGCCGATAAATTAGTATTTGACATTACCCCTATAAATGATTTGACATGAACAACAAATTAAACAACATTAAATTTGAATTTCTCTCTGTAAATACTATCAAATACCAAGTAAAATAATTGTAGTATTATAAATATACTGTTTTTTTTATTTTCCAAAATGTGCAGGTAGATTTTACCAAAACGCAAAACAAATATGACAAATGCAGTTCGGAGACGCATTAGCGATGAAAGTGGGTTTAGCATTCGGAGAGACGCTGATGACGCCTGGTAGGCAGAAACTCGAGTCCGCCTTTTATGCTTGTACCCCTTTCATTGCTTTTGCTAGTATGGTAATTCCAGCAATAAACCATGCGCCGATAATGGCATTTTTACGATTAATTGTTTTTGGCACCTTTGATGTTTCTTAAATTATAAACACGATAAAAATATGACGCATTCATATTACACGATTGCCATATAGTTCTCCACTGCATCTGTTGGGCGATTCAACAGAGTTGCTTTTCAATAATTATAGAGTTTATATTCTACTAGATTCAGTGAAAAATATTCAATTTTCCAATAGTAAAAAGTACTCTAACTAACTCACATCGCATGACTTAATATTTTACACTAAAACTAGTGGACCGTTATAGACTAGTTTTAGAGTTAAATATTCACTCTATATTGTCCACTGGGTATTGTGGGTGATTGTGTATGACAATGATAAGTTCATTATTTGCATTACGACGCACAATTTCATAACTAGAAATTGTTAAATTATTATTTATATTAATATTGCATTACTCAATTACATGGAACAGGAATGCAATTTTTTTGATAGAATTATATCCGGATGGATTTCCTCAATTACCGCATTAAAAAGAGAATTGCTTTAAGCGCTCGTAAAGACCAACTACGGGGGGTAATTTGATTATACGAAGGACTGTGGTAATGTTCACTCCTCTGATGACCGCAACTTTAGCGTCTTCTTCGACCTTTAAACGAGACAAAAGTGTATATTTTTAAATTTTCTTTTCTAATTTTCATTGTTCGAACATCACAGATTTAAATTTAAAACAGCAGCGTCTTTTTTGCGAGTTTGGAAAACAGAACAAAATCGAAATTTTTCCTTTATCTTTATGCCTCGGGAATCTGAATAAACAACATTCCGAGGTACTGGAAAATGTCTTTTATTAGCTATTCGATCGGGCTCATTATAATTTTTTATGCGAGGCGCGCTGTATATAACAGTACCGCGGCTATTTTCATTTACATTCGCATATCCAGATCTAATAAATAGACGAGTTTATTTCGTAATTAATATCGATTATTAAATATACACACGCGGGGCGAATATGAACCCGACCGACCGTTCAAAGGTCTATTTTTAGCCCGCGAAGCTGTGAAATACCGTGATAGTAACACGCCGTGCTTTCCTAGTTTATGAGCGCGGATGGTAAAACGCGATAAAACCGTTTCGTAATTTCCTCTTCGCGTTACAATCTGCGAAGGATGAAATCGTCGCCTTAATTTGTGGCATCTCAGTAAGTAATTACGTAGTCCAACGCATATGCCAACATAGGCGGAGCGCAGAGATTTGATAGGAAATGAGTTAAAGTAAGTCGGGGAAAGATGTCCATATAGTTTGATAATTTGAGAATAATTCAGAAAGTATGTGTTAACAATTGCATGCCGCAATATTTCAAGATTAAAAGAAAACTATCAAACAAAAGAAGTATAATATATTTGATAGATATTAATAGCAAACGCTAATACAAAATGTCGATACTGAAGGTTAAGAATAATCTGTCGTTCGTGCTCCGCGCTGTGGCGTTGCCCCTCTCGCTTGTCGGGGAAACACCCGTCGCATATCCTCGTGCCCATCGGGGAATACCCTTTGGATTTCTTTCATATGTATACTTTAGAAATTCCGGATGCATATGTTCAAAAGATATAATGTTACAACAGAAACAAATTTCATTTAAATAGTAAAACGATTAATAAAAAACGTTACACTGAAACCTTCCGATTGGTATCTTACACTGACGCATGCGGGTAAGATGCCAAAGTGAACAAACTAACTTCCATAAGGGATTGAGGCACCTCTACCAAATATTTCAGTAGTGTGTTAAGCCCGTTTGACACGATGCGAGATTTGTCCAATTTTCGTACTATATCCATCATACACTTGATACTATACTAGAAAGTCGAGCTAGTTTACTTCATAGATTTGATCCTATTTTTCTATTCAACTTTCTTACTAGAAATGCAATGCGCGTGCGTAAAATATACTGCCAACCCAAATTAGAAAGCTGGAAGCTGTAGAAAGTGTGTTTAGAGTCGTAACATAACCTAAACCCAAAATATACAATGTACTTGAGTTGGCAGTGATATACTGATGAAGTTAACGCCAATGGACTAGTTGGGAACTAAAACTTCATTCCAATCTTCAAGTATAGGAACAAGTATAGTTTCTAGAAGGAAAAATTGGATGACAGCTAGTATCGTATCAAACGGGCTTTACTTGCTATTGGGTGAAGATGCCAAGTAGTACCTAAAAATATTAAATTTCTGCACCATCATCGCACGTATTTTCTCTATGTTAGTAAAATTAAAGACATCCAGCTAAACAAAGAGGAAATTTTAGTATCGTTTGACGTTTGTTCACCTTTTTCCAGCGTACCAATACCAGACACGTTAGAATATCTGGTGGAATTTTTTAAATACAATGAAATAGATGAAATCAAAATCGCGGAGTACAAAAGGTTCACCAAATTATGCATGTCCCCAGAACCAGTTTATCATAGGCGGTAAATTTTATGAGCAGGTGGAAGGTACGGCAATGGGGAATCCTTTGTCTCCATTCATTGCTAATTTTTTTTATGAAAAAATTTGAAGCAAACATAAAAAAGAACGCGGCATATTTTCCCATAATCTGGTTTAGGTACGTTGACGATATTTTCGCGGTATTTGGTACAACAAAATCGACCATTGACGATTTCCTCGGTAAACTGAATTTTCCACTATAAAATTTACAGTAGAAAAAGAAGTGAACAATCGCCTACCTTTCTTAGTAATTAGGAACAACGAGAATGAACTAGAAATTGACATCTATAGAAAAGAAACTAGTACTAGAAGGTTCATAACGGCTGATTCAAACCACTGCGAGCAACAAAATGACCGCGAGTGGATCTACATGAAAACCAAATTTTTAATGCTAATGAGTCGGCCCTCTTTTGGAGAGCACTACCCTTAGGGACTTGGATGCATCAGGATGAAAAATCTGTTCCTGGTAGA
>JARFOC010110415.1:0-11696 GCA_031763485.1 Osmoderma eremita | reverse complement strand
TAAAATACACACAGACACCGCACATTCGTGTTTACACATTGCGAGACAGCCAATGAATGCAATAAGCTGTCTACTATCCAAGCTACGCATGTAGGCTTTACGTTGAGCGATAGGTCGTACAATTAGAAAGTGTCGCTAGTGTACGTACTCTGTTTGCTTTGTCAACAATTACCATTATTGAGAACTTGCGGGAGAATTTGGATATTTGCCGAAATTTATATTTAAATTGCATTGCGTCCGTGTTGAGATTTTCACAAATTCCGTTGAATTGTTGTATTCCAACCACACCGCAGGCTTCTACACTTGTATCCGTATCTATCCAATGACATATATCGTTTCGTAAGTAATTATGGAAGCAACGAGCCGCAAATACCCGCTAACATGTTCGGGAGATATAATATACTTCGGGAGATATATGATACTTAACTTTTGTTCAAAAATCTTTTCCGTATTTTTTTTTCAGTAGAATTATGAAATGATTTTCAACCATTCCACTTTGCGAGCTGTACTTTACCACTAAAGATTCTATTTTCCGCATCGCCTTGAGCTTTCTGTCTATGCAACATATGAACGTAGGTGAAATGATTATCTCCATCAATGGTGCAGTAACAGTTGATCACTGTTAGGCAAGGGTTTGCTGTTAGAGATTTCTAATGGGTTTTTGTGTAGTCGCTCTCTTAAATTTGA
This sequence comes from Osmoderma eremita, assembly GCA_031763485.1. NCBI lineage: Eukaryota > Metazoa > Arthropoda > Insecta > Coleoptera > Scarabaeidae > Osmoderma > Osmoderma eremita. Next base: position 11,009 of record JARFOC010110415.1, on the reverse strand, counting down.
ATTGTTGAAAACGTCACCATCAAACTTTTTTCATAGTCTCCAACGTCAACGGCAATAAATTTATAATTTGCGTTTACCAAAAAATAATAGAATCACTCAGAACGATTGCTTACAGCTAATATAATAATCTTTTTTTATTAAATGGGAGTGTGTTATATTCAAAATAGTTATAAATTTTTCGGGTATCATTCTAATTTTTTTATATTGCTTTCATTAAGTCAGAAAAGAATGTGTCAAACTCGCCCAATGAAAGTCTTTTTTACAAATATTGGGAATATATATTCACAAATATTTTCCATCCTGTTGCATAAATACATAAATTGTTAGTACATTATGAGCATATTTTCATTTCTCCTCTTCAAATATTTCTTTTAAAAGAACGGACGATGAGATACTAGAACAATTTATATATGTACCTAGGGGTAATCATGAACAAAGAAGGAACGCTAGAACACGAGATAAAGGATAAAATAGCGAAAACTGTGGACTGTATAATAGCATAGAGAGCTATTTTTTAGGCAAAAAAGAAATACCAACACAAACGAAAACAGAAATATTTAAAAGAATTGTAAAACGGCCACTGACATATGCGTGTGATTTTTGGATAACAACAGAAATACAGAAAAGTAGATTAACAAATACGGAAATGAAATTCTTGAATAGATTAAAAGGAAAGACAAGAAGGGATAGAATTAAAAACTAGGTATTCAGAGAATCCACGAACATAGTCCCTATCGCAATTTCCTATTAAAAAATATTCAGTATGTCAAATAAAGTTATTCCCAAATTATATTCTTGAATGGTAAATATTTTTGAGGTTAAGCTTCTTTCAGAAATACTGGATATACCATTCGAGCTGAATATCCTAACCAAAATATTAAAATAAAATGAAATGATTTATTCCACTTTCTCGTTTCGTTCACTATAAATTTGGAGGGTAAATAAATAGAATATTTATTTTTAATCTGCATATTTTTATGTTAAGCTACTTTATTGTGAAGTTTTGCTGTTTGCCGATAATATGAAGATATTTACAAAAATTAAGTCGCAGAGAGGTTGTCCTTTACTTCAAAACGCCTTGTCCTGCGTTATCGCATGGTGTCAACAAAACAGTTTGCACTTAAACATAAATAAATGCAGTTATGACCTATACTAGGAAAGCATGCTATATTGAATATAACTGTCTTGCTGATGACATAGTGCTTCAGGAGGTTGCTGTAATAAATGATTTGGGTGTATTATCCGATAGTAAATTTAGTTTTAACGATCATCTTGCGGAAATAATTTCTAAAGCGTGTAAAATGTATGGGTTTATTTATAGAAATTGCAAAGATTTCACAGATATTAATTGTTTAATCTTGTTATTCTATTCTTTTGTAAGATCTTGATTAGAATGGGGTTCACTCGTATGGTACCCCGTTTATTGCACTTATACTGCCAACATTGAAAGAGTTAAGTAGATAATGGTATCTCACTGATGATATTTATCTTGCTCGAGGGTATAGGTATGATGTTATGCTTGCTAGGCTCAATTTTGCATCTCTTGAATATCGACGTAGAATTTCTAACATTCAGTTTTTATACAATTACATAATCATTTACCTTTGGCTATAAGCAAAATAGAGTTCTTTTTATGTTCTTACAAAAATTGTAAAGGAACACTGTTAGGTATGAAATTACATAGTTTCAATGATTTCTTTGCTAATTGGATTAATTCTACTTGTACCTACGTATAATTTATTTCTTGTGTTTCTTGCCTTTTACATTTTTATTGTATGAATACCTTACTCAAATAAATGTTATTATTATAATTTTGCGTATCATATATCACAGCCTAACCAGTTACTAAAAATATGTCACGAGCAGAAAATTAATTCCACATTAAAGAGTTAAATGCTTTAGACACGTGCTATCAGTATTCATTGCATTGATTTGCATTCCAACCAGGTATTCTCTAAAATACTTATTTATGTGCACTACAGTTCGTTTATGCATAAGCATATTTGTATTGCTGCTTTGTACTTACAACAAAAGAAAACGAAGAAAACTAAACACCGCTCCCAGAGTTAATACAGAAAAATAGTCAATGTGTATCCATTCCTTTCAACCTGGTAATCCCTTAAGGCGAAATTGCACAGTTACGGATTTCAGGACAGATTGAAGCTTTACGAAATGGGATACGCTCCGCACTGAAATACAAAGCGCGATCGCACACAGTGAATACAAACCGACGAAATTTTGTCTTCTCAGGGTTGCCTAGCTAATATGTGTAGCCAGAATGCAGAAGGTGTGGTCAGGTAACTTATACGGCATACATTGGAAACCATCCCTTTCCGGTCGAAACCAATTTCGGAATTATTTTTGTTTAATTAAACTTCAACACGGTTGGTTTATATAAAATATAATTTGTTTGTACGGAGAGCTGAAATGACTAAAACGCGGTTTATAGAGATCTAGTAAAGGTCAAGGCTTAGAGATAATAAACCAAAATATTAAAACAATTGGTTGGGTCAAGTTTTCTGGGGTTTCTGTATAGGCATATTTACATTAGCTATTATGATAGGATTAGAATTACTCTTGTTTAATAAAACTATTGTATTTCGTTTAAATGTGGCTAAACCATTGAAACCTAGCAATGTCATGGTGGATTTAGAAACCCTCTGTTATTATCCTTTCCTAATGCAGTGTAGAAATTAAGTAACGCATAAATTCAGTAATTAAGTTGATATTAATTTTTTGGAAAAAAAATTATTATCTGCTCAATTGAAAGTTAGTAATAACGTAATAAAAAGAAAGTAAATTGATTAACCAGAAAAAAAACTCTAACAATAACATCAAACACAAGAAGAAGCACAGAAATAATAATTTATATCACATTTACGATAAATGTACAAATGACGACTCTGTACCATCTGACAATATCCAAGACGATTATAAAATTCATTTCTTACATTATCGATGGTTTGAGGCGATATTAACCTAATCTCATATTGAGTTCTTTGCTTGAGATATTCTAAACTATTGGGTCGATTGTTGTACAAGTTCTTTTTTAAATACCCCCATAAAAAGAAACTTAATGGCGTTAGATCAGGAGACCTAGCCGGGCATTCAATCGGACTTCCCCTCCCTATCCATCTTCCTGGGAGAACTTGCTCCATGTAGCGTCGCATATTAATTGCGCAATGAGGCGGAGCGCCACCTTGTTGCAACCAAACGGTACTATTTAGTAGGTCAGGGGTATTTGCATTGGGGAATAATGCAGCGAAGAGCCATCAATTCCAACTGTAAAAATTGCAGGTATTTATCTCCAATCAGATTGTTTTCAAAAAAGAATGGACCTAGAATTCTGTCACCAATAATTCCTACCCGAACATTAACTTGCTGATGATACTGGGTGCACTGATGCACTAGTATACCGTTGGTGTAAACCAGGGCTTGCTCGACCAATAGGGGACTCTGAGTGCAAAACTTTAGTTAGTAGTTATTTTGGTTTTTATTTACTGTTTAATCATCATTGTTATTTTTATTATTATTGTGTATTTCGTCTGTAAAGATTGACGTGTCCCGAATTAATTATTATTTCTTACCGCCCGTCAAGCTAAAAATGATTCATCGCCAGGTACCTGGACGCGACTGTACTTTTTAGTGTAATTATATTCCTAATGGCTATGTTTTTGTTGAGTAGGGTAGCTTAATGTTAGAGCGAATGTTTTCCTTCAGTGTCTTTAGTGTGTAAGTTGCTATTGTAGAAGTCGGTACGTGAATAAAATTATTGTTAAAGTTGGTTATTGCGTTATTGTGGTTGAAAAATAAGTAGATCTTTGTGGGGCAGGAGTAAAGTGAACAGTGTGTTTGTGAATGACTTTATGCGAAAAACAGCTTGTATAGAAGATTCAATAGAATTTTGGATGACATTATACATCCTGTCAAGTTTGAAATATATGAGATTTGGCGCGGTAGTTTGTTTAGTTGGGTTCGCAGACCACAGAGGGTTAGGCACACAATTTTAAGTGTGTTCCAGAAAGGAGCGTTCCAGAAATTTGTTTTGAGAATACTGTTATGATTCTATTCGTTTTTTCCTACAAAATAGATATACCTCTAACATACCACATTTTTCTATATGCGTAAATGACTTCGTAGGCAATAATCTACTAAATGATGACCACTAATAAATTGCTTTTAACATGTAAACACTTATCAATTTGACACTTACAGGAAAGCCACACTATTTTGACAATTATCAAAAAGTGCAAGTGCTTTTTATTTGCTTATTTTTAGGTTTGCAGTGCAGCTTTAATGCTTTAATAACTTTTTTTTCAAAATATGTAAAAGTATATAGGGTCCTACAAACACGAAATATTTAATTGCGTTTCTGTTTTCACCATCTCAATCAGAACAACAAATGCCAGTAATTTTAAAGTTTATATTCAGAAGTTCAAATTCAGTTAATTAACACAAACAATTTCAAACATCTATTATAATATAAGCCGTTCAGTGGTACCTCAAAACTTTTGGTAAAATCAATACCATGCAATTTTAGAAAATTTGTGCTAAGAGCATCTTTTATTAATTGCTGCCTAGGCACTTACTTATTAAAGAAAATATCCAGTGTAGATCAAAATCGCAGTATATCACGAGAGATAAAAACAGTAGTACATATCGGGAATATATCAATATTAGATGGTACAGCAAAAGAAGGGATCTTAATTTCGGTGGATGCCATATTGTAAATTATGCGCATAAACGTTTTGCAGGGTGTAAAGGGATCAAAAGCTTTGATACTTTATTGCAACAAATTGTTTTGTGCTTTCAATTTGAAGTCTGCCCTATATAATTTTCGGTTTATTTTGCTTACACTCTATGCGCATATGCATAACAAACAATATAATTACTATACGATGGGAGAATATAGGTTCTAGATATAACAATGTACGATGCTAAAGTAACAATAAATGATAATATTTACGTTAGTTAACTACATACTTATCTACTATATAGTTGTTACTGTAACAGAAAGGCTTTTATACTACACATGTTATATCCTTTTTATTTTTTAAGCATAAAGGTTGTAGAATATAAGATTGTTGCCATTATTTACACGTCCTTTGTATATGTTTAAACAAAGGCACGTGTTACATAACATTCAATATAATTAGCTTGGCGTCGAAATGTTCTTTGTTCGGGAATAAACAGCTGGTTAATTGAAAGAAAATATTGTCTTCTATATTCGAAAGAATCCGAAATGGGTTTTCGGCTGTCATCAGGCACCATGTTTGGAGACGCAAATGAGTCCGCCTGCGAGGATGGTAGGTATGAATTCGATTTCGAATGGTAAAATATGACTGAAACACCAATATGAATTTAATTTCCTTTATTCTAGACATAAAATGGGAACTACGTACCCGAATAAACTAATTAAAATTGAATGGTGCGGAGTACACTGATTCAGATCATTTGATTTAGTTAATACTTGAGAAAATTGTATGCTAGTCGTCAACAGCGAATATTAACAGAAAATTTACAGCTGTAAGAATTCGATCTTTTGTTTCTTTTTAATCTCTTAGTATTTGTGAAATGGGAGCAACATTACATCACAGATTTGTGTACATATAATCCAAAACGGAAAATTCCATACTGAATACCTAATTACGAAATATTTGTCCGAGAACTACTATTACCCTATTTTACCCTATTTTACCCTCTTTAGTCTCTTAAATTATTGAATAAATGTAAAATTACATTACCACCTTGTGTATAATCTAAATATTTTTCGCAATGAAATGTGTATAATCCAAATATTGTCAACAATACTGTGCACAATATTCCCATAAGCTCTATATTTTGCATGCTTACTATAAACATTCCGAATAAAATACAGCGACTACAAAAATTATAGAATGAAATTCATAATTTCTTTAAGAGGCTTATTTGAGAAAACTGTTTGGACAAGTCAATTTTTAATTTTAATTTAGCATCTTTTGTCTATGTATATGTACATAAAATTGTTGTTCTTTTTTTTCTAACTTCCGAAGTCGTGATGTTATGATCTATTTTCTTAAATAGCATACCCTACTTTGAGAACATCAATAGAAAGAGCTTTGTTTCATGCGAACACTGTAAGAAGTTTCCGGAATTCTACCTCTGAAATCAATGATTATACCTCAAAAATCAAATATTACCAGAAATTTAAAGTAAACGATCTGTTACCTTAAAATAAGTTAAAATACTCTTCAGTCATACCTACCGGATTTTTTGGTTTATTTTACATTTTAATCGGTTTATTTATTTATTCTCCTATATTTTTCCAACTAGGAAATATTAATATTCCCTCGTAGGGTACATTTCTCTCATACATGTAACTTTTACTTATATTTGCGGTTTTTTTAACATTTACTGGTTCTTCAAGTTCTTCTTCTTTCCCATTTAATACAAACACTAGTAGATACAATTTCAGGCGTGCGAAATTTTCTCGACTATATGCTGATCTAACGGATTGTGATTGGTCATTTTTTAATGAGATTAACGGTGTTGATATGGCGTTGGGCAAATTCTATGATTGTTTGTACAGTGCATTGGATGCTAGTGTAACCAAATTTTCTACGAAATCAGAAAAACGATGATTATGATCATTGATTATGATTATGATTATCCTAAGTGGTTCACCTCCTAAGTTATTTCTAACATTGAACTGAAGTCTTATTACAGACGTAAGTGGAACTCGACCATAAACCATTCCTTTTTGAATGAATTCAAGAGGTTACGTACTCTCTGTAAACAGCAAATTTCAGTTGCTTATAATACCCAGTTGGAATATGTTCAAACATCCATTGTGCATGAACTCAAACAAATATTTCAATATATTCGAAATAAACAAGGCTCTACCAGAATACCTAGTGCACTGACTTACAGTGGGATTCTGGTTGAGACTTCTCAAAGTATTGTTAATTCGTTTGCGGATAAATTTTGTTCTACTTACCTTGACAGTTCACCTTTGACAAAGACTTCTATCAGCAATAATCTTCCTATTACTTCTGAGGATGAACTAATAAACATCATGTCATCATAGATAGATAAAAAGGATAGATAAAAAGGAATATTGAAAATTATAAAAGCTATAACAATACGAAAGCGGATTTCGAAATTATTAACGGTTTGAGAAAAAGGGATTGTTTTTATCTAAAAGCAGATAAAGGGAATAAGATAGTCATTATGGACAAATCAGATTATTACGAGCGAGTCAACGCAATGATATAGGCAGGACCATACAAAGAATTAAAAAAGAACCCCCTGCCCGCGATGATTAGACTGGTTAAAGACACAATTAAAGAGTGTCCAAGATTAATAGGCGCGAATTTAAAAAGAAAACTCAATAGTTCTAACCGTACAATTAAGTTACAACAATTAAGATGTATTGTTTGCCTAAAATTCATAAACCGGGAAAAACGATGAGACCTATCGTGTCCAGGCAATGGTTCGCCCACTTGCAGTTTGTCCAAATGGCTAGTCAACGAATTCAAGAATCTCCCATGTAAGGTAAAGAGTTTGGCAGTAGAAAAAAGTCGCCGTTTATTGCCAATCTGTTTATGAGTGAGTTTGAAACCGAATTGAAAAACAACGGAGATTATTTTCCGAGAATTTGGCTCAGATACGTAGACGATATATTTGCGGTATTTGATACCAGAAAATATACTGTGGAAAATTTCCTAACAAAATTAAACTCGTGATTTGATTCGATTAGATTCACAGCGGAAAATGAAGTGAACAGCCGTCTACCTTTCTTAGATAGTTTAGTAATTAAGAATAACAATAAATTAGAAATAGACATATACAGAAAAGAAACCAACACAACATAGATCTATAATGGCAGATTCAAACCACTGTCAACAACACAAGATGTCCGCGATTAATTTCCTAGTAAACAGATTAACTAAATTCCCGTTAAGTCAAAACAGATTCGAAGGGGAATTAAAACATTAAAAATATTGCAAAACACAATGGACAAACCGGAAACGAGACAAAGGCAAGGATTATACCCGAAACACGTGTCGTCCCGGATTAATTAATACTTTGTGCGGGAGGAGTTATCCGAACAGTGTGTTTATTGTGCTGCCCCACAGTCTTTGCTATCTTTACTGATATGTGGTAATTTTCACACACAGAGTAAATTTACACTAAAAATATGGATCAATTTCAAATGGTGAAATTGTTACTTTAAAAATAAATATGACTTTTTGTCAACATTTTATGCTTTTTTAAGTGCCCTTTTTCTTTTGGTGCCTTTTAGTCCAGTCCCTAATTATAATAACGGAAATTCCTGAAGAAAAACTTAATTCGGCTATATTAAAATTTTTCTCATCTTATTTGTCGGAAAAAACAACCCACATTTATGCGCACAATTGCAAGATGAAAAAACAAAAACACTAAGCTCTCCACGTTTGCAATGTAATAGAAACATAGAAACAAATTAGTTACGTTTCCCTGTGCATCTCTTGCTTAAAGCATAACACATTTGTTTTTAATTTTGTTATAAATATTGCTGTTAGTCCAGTGTTTTACGATACCTAACCAAAAATAGATTTAGTGTCTGTTGACTAGGATAATTTTTGGTTTAATTGATAATGATATTTTTGCTGCTCATTAGTTACGGTTGTCTGTGTTCAGTAATATGGCACGATTATTAAAAAACACGATAAAAATTAATACTTCACTTATCTATATATTCAGTCAGTTTTCGTTACAATATTCGTGGGTATTATATGAAAAAAATTAAAGTACTTAATTCTTAATAAAATGAATAGTCCAACAACTTTACGATTAAATAGTTTTCATATGTACCCATTTGTATGGGAAAAAATATATTCTCGCCACTATAACTTTGACCACATAGTTCAAATTGATAGAAATTATTGTATGTTATGTGCAGTGTAAGGACAATCTAGTCTAGCATCCACGATGCTTCATAGATAGCCGGTGTGGTGCACGAGCCCAGTTTCGTACTTCGAATAGATATATGCGAGATACACACACAAAAAAAAAAGAATTGAAGGAAGCGTTTTTGAGATAATTTAAAATTCAATATTTTTTAAATTCCATGCAGTAAACACACTGTTGGGATTACTCCTCCCGCACAAGTATTAATTAATTCGGGACGACACGTGTTTCGGGAATACGTGGATTCCCATTTTCAAGTCCGCCACCGAATGCAGTGTAAATTCTTCAATATTTTGGAAGACAATATAATATGTAATTTAAAAGCCCTAATATACTGTTTCCTCAAAATGAATAATAAAAAAAATACGTGGAACTGTATTTTAATACATGGATACAGATTTCTTGCATTAAAAAGCGCAGTAGGTGTGTTTAGGCCCAAATGAAAGCAAACAATACGATTCTACGGAAGTGTCAAAGCTATTCTTAACTGGTTAAATTTTTTTGCTAATCTTACGTTGAGATGCCATTATTAAGTGAACTTATTAGCTTATATTAGCTTATATTATTTATTTAATTTGTTGTAATGTCTTATACCTACTCCTTTACAGAAATGTGATATGCTCGAGACATATTTTTCTTGCAAAAGAAGCTGTGACAGAGCCTCGCAGCCAGGACTCGCTTTAGAGTTGTCGTCTTTTCCTTAAGATTTCTTTGCGATTATTTCTCAAAGTCGCCGCTCCCCAATTTTCTGCTCCGGGCGGTCGCCCGGTTTGCCTTTCCCTAGAGCGGGCCCTCCTTGCAGCGTTACAGTCAAGGGTTTCCTAAGAATACTGCCGACTATTACGAATATTTCGCCAAAATAAAAACACATTCAAAACGGAGTGTGCAAAAGCATAATATTATTAGTGAAAGAATGGAAGTTTGGGCTTACTTTGATGCTCATTGCATTAATTCTATTCGACAAGTAGCTACTGAACTTGAAATTAGTTCGGAAATGTACTGAATGAACATTCGTACATTTAAAAGAACTGATTTACTACAGTCATGATTTTAAATCTTTTAGATATAGTTCTGCAAGTCTTTCTCCTTTACATATATTTACATATGTCTCTGACATTTGAGAAGCAGTCAATATAAACCATAATTGTATGTATCCAGACTATAATGTGTTACGTTACTTAGGAATCTTCATTCTGTGAATAATTGCTCAATAGATTATCAAAATATGGCATCACGTATAAAGCATTCTTCATTAGTTTTGCATTGTGCCTATCAAAAATTAGAGTGTTCTTGTTAAGCAGGGCCTCACAGTGGTGCAGAGGTGGGAACAACTTCAAAATTAATTTGTTTTTTAAACAAAATTCTAATCGGTTCTTGTGGATCACATCTCTAATTATCATTCCACAAAAATCAAAATTACGTCAAAATACGTAACGTTCTGTTATGCCATAATTCCGATGCAATTTTTAATGTTACTGCTAATGTTCTCTCCTTCTCTCTCTCACCAGTCTTTCTAACAGTATCACTACTTTGGGAGACCTTGAAAAACCGTAAAGATAGTTGTAACTTAGTAAAGAAATATTTTGACATGTTACAACTAGCTATCACTAAGCTACACCATGAGACTCGTTCCTTTCGATAATTTTTATTAAATTGTAACTCCCATGATAATGTCAGTTGCTCATATCTGCTTATCTAAATGTAATAGCTGTTTTAGTTCGGACGGTCGATTGTTGACCCTTTATTAATTAAAAAAAAATAATAACGAGTGTGTAAAACTGTAGTCAGTTAACTTTTGAAAAGAAAAAAAATTGTTAGCTTCATATTATAATAAAACGATAAAGGAGTAGCAAACCTCTATAACAAAATAAAGATATCATCTGTTGCCGAATATATTTTAAACACCGGATATTGAATAAATATGGATGGGGTTGGAATCCTCAAACAGAGTAAAAGTTAACTTTTAAGCATGTACGAAGCTATTAACACATTGTGTGCGGATACATTTCGCGGCGGAATTGTGCCGTATCAGTCGTCAGAAAACGTACTAGTACGTGTTCCGCACACAATGTGTTAAT
>JARFOC010110404.1:0-11697 GCA_031763485.1 Osmoderma eremita | reverse complement strand
CAATAGAAATATGTGATCCTGGGTACACCTCCCTTTTCTAAATCCACTCTGAGCTTCCGACAAGGTTGGTTCCACCTTCCGTAGCAGTCTTCTCTAGTATTTTTTCGAACAATTTAACTATTGTGCTCAGCAGTGTTATACCCCTATAATTATTACAATTGCTACTGTTGCCTTGTGTATTTGTAGTAGTAACCCTATCTGCCATTTTTTCGGTATTTCTTCTACTATCCATATTCTTTTATACAATTCATGAATTGTTTATATCAAGTCCATAAATTTTACCTTGCACATCTCACTAAATTACAAAATAAAGAAAAATGGTTACGTAGAGAAAGGTGTAAGTAATCACTATGGATGGTACATATCGTTTTAGAGGTTTCTATGCGTATGTAGATAGGTAAACATTGTGATATTATTTTACATCCGCAGTGTCGAAGAAAACAAACCTGCTTTCGCGCGGTTGTTTACGCTTTCAGCGCAATGGGATACTTTTCCAAGTACAAACAGAAACAAATTGATACACACCTTAACGCGTAACAATACCAAACGTACACAAAAATGTTGTCCATGTTGCGCAATCGACGATACTTTTCTAATTTATTTGAGTCAACTGTGGTATTAGTACCTCCGTGCAACTAACTAATAAACATTTGTGCATCAGGATTTCATTAGGTCTCTATTGATTTCATTAGGTTCTTATCGATTTCATCTCACTGGGGCCGCGGTCGGCCTAACGTAATGATTTAATTAATATTGAATTAGGCGGTCGTGAGATTGGCAGATTATTAAATTAACCCGCTCTCCGCATTTAATTATGTAGAGCAAAGCGAGTCACCCTGTGGTACAACGAGAGCTCTCTCACAGTGGGCACTTGGGTGATTGACGGAGTGGTTTTTTATCTTTGCCAAAATACGCCGGGTCTTTAGTAAACACAGAATATGTGATATAAGAGCGGAATCAGGAAATACTTTTATGGGATTCAGGTAGCGCCATCATGTATTAAAAACGAGTCTTGCGTATTGAAACGTGTATTACACGTTATCGGGCAAATGAAGATGTAAAAACAAACTCTACAATTCCTTATGGTTTATACGTAGATACATTTGTTCCTAAAACCGGGAACATTTCGAATTGGGAAATGATATAAAATAAAATAAAACGGCTACTCTAGTAAGAAATTGCTTATAAGCGACCTTTCGGAAGACGCCTTTATTCTTCACATTGTTTAAACATAAGAGCGAGTAGGAGTATATTTAATGTTTGAAGATGAAAGACCTCGGGGTCTTGCCGCGGTCAGACAGACGAACGAGAACGCACCGCTCTCCCGACCTGGTCGGACGAAGATCACTTGTTGTGTCGCTAGTGGCTGAAAACGAACTAAACTTACTTTGGGAATTTTCTCTCTCGAAGAGTTGAAAAATTTTCTGGACTGGCAAAGGGTTCAACCAATCACACGCCGACAAATATTCATTTAAAAATACTATGCGAAAACAAAGCAGTAAGGCTGAACCAAGAATTAACTACGTATTCATTCGTTCAGAAAATTGGCAACGTAATACGGATTAAAATGATGTCTGACACCACTATGTTTAATACGAGATAGATTAAATGTAGTTCAGAATTCTAATAATTAAATGCATATCTTCTGTATGCAGCGAACGAAAGGATTTTGCCTGTCTACCTGATCTAGGATGTTTATTCGGACGGGCAGTTAGAGTGGTAACGTACTCGCATTGTGGGTATTTCCGAAAATAAATGTAAATCGGGTTATTGGTTGAAGGTAAACAATTATTAAATTTATCCTAAATAAATAGTTACGAAACATCATAAAATAATATTTTAGAGAAAGAGAATTGCCTTCTGTTACACGGTGAGTGTAACAATATGATCTTCGGTATACCGTTTATTTATACTATTTCTTTTTTGAAGAGGCACGAAGTTCATGGATGTCAATATAAGCGTCAACGTCTCTGCCCAAATAGTAGTTCTATTCAACTCAAACGAGTCGAAATGCACACAGCATACGTGGATGGTATAATGTAGATCGACGAAGTATGTACCTACTTATCTATCGGATGCCCTCGGCGAGAAAAGAGGTTCGTAAGAGCATACCTATCTACGTCGATCGGCCGAATGGAACGATCGTGTACGGCGAAACTCAAAAGTTACAAGTGCCGCTTTTACGGAATAAACGGTCTCGAGATGAGAATTTTCGCGATAAACTCGCTGGCAAATTTATATGATGTTTGCGCGTAATTGTAGGATACCCACCCGCTACATTATTTGTAAGTTAAAACAGCGTAGGCAAAAGTTACAATTCAGCTAATGCTGCGTAATACTAGAGCATAATTTCCACAAAGGAAAAAGAAAGTATAATACAAAACCCATTTCGTTAGACAAAATAAAATTACTGCTAAGTCAACTAAAATCTACGTGGAAATGCCCTGCGCCGCCACCAAATGTCGCGCTTACCTTTGGTAGCGACGAGCGGTGTACTTAGTAACGCGAGTACCGGTGTAAAAGTGAATTAACTGTATCTCTAACACTTTCCATTAGGTCTGCATTTGGGATCAATTTGACACACAACTTCACACAATCAATTATTCTTTTTACCATCTCCTACCAGTAGCTTCTTTTACGTTGTATTCTAGATCTCCCTACGTTTTCCTGGTAGATCGGCGTCGATTTTTCCGAACACCTCATGCGCGCTATTTTTCCACAGACGCCTGACGCACCGCTGAGGAGGTTTCGATAATGATCTCTGAATGCCTTATCACTACTTATTTCTACTTGTTTGTTATACAATATAACTTTACGTCGCAACAAACGTATATTGCTATGATCTTATACAGTATCTTGCGGTGGATCGAAAGCTCATCGTTATCATATTAGGCTCGTGTGCCAGGGACGCTGTCGCTACCATCAGATTGTTTATCAGGGTTAATTAAATAAGATTGCAAGGACTGGAGGCAGCACAATAAACACACTGTTCGGATTACTCTTCCCGCACAAAGTAGTAATTAATTCGGGTGTTTCGGGAATACGTGGACTCCCGAAACACGTGCCGCCCTGAATTAATTAATGCAGCAGAGTAAAACAACAAGGGTGTTCCCTAAGAAGTATGTTTATTCAAGAAGGAAACGTAATGAATTAAAAATTAAAATAAATAATGAATAAGCGGTATGAACGAATACTGTATGCGCCAAGTTAATCGCGATTGCGACAGTACGAGTTGGGTCACCTCTGGTGTTGATGTTATGAAAAAGTTAAAATGAAAGGAATTTAGAATGATACGATTTGAAATACTTAGCTGTTTGATCATGTATGAGTACGTGAGTCTTGGATGGGCGACTTAGGGATTCCTGGGTAACACCTAACACGTACCACATGGTACTGATAACAACAAACAACACTGTCTTGTCGTGATCGGACGTAGATGAACGGTTTGTGCTGTCCTGGACGGACAGAGAAGAAGAGCTCCGCGTTTTGTCCTGGTCGGACGAAGACGGGATGTTGTCTTGTCGTGGTCGGACGCAGACGAACATCGTGTGTTCTGAGCGGACGGAAAGGAATTCATGTATGTCCGAAGGACGAGAACACACCGTTGTTTCATATTGGTGGGACGAAGATCATTTGTTGTCGCGAATGAGCCAAAACGGACTCCCGAGACGAACTGCCCTTCCTTTGGACATTTTCTCCAGAAGAATTGCAAAATTACCTGGACTGGTGAACCAATCACAGGCCAACAAATATTCATTTAAAAATATTATACGAAAACAAAACTTTACTGTGTTTGAATAACGGGTTGCTTACGTATTCATTCGTTCAGAAAATTATCAATGTAATATTGATTAAAATGATATCTGATAACTTTATTTAATAATAGAGAGAAGAAGTATACTTTCGAATTATAACAATGTTTCCAATGTTTTCGGTTACACGGTGAGCGTAACACTACTTGTATAGTTTTTAATAATTGTAATAAAGCTATAAAAGAATTGCTAATGGATACACATCCTCAACCTTGTTTAGTACCCGAACAAACATACATGTAATAACAATATCGAAACGAAGACTAGCTTTTATGACTAACATTAAAATTTCAAGTAAATCGTTTGCCGTTTGTTATTCAAATAAAGTTCGATTTCCGTTGGTTTTGCACGTTGGTTATATCATTCATTGCCTTAATTCACCGCTCCCTTTATACGACGCCAGCGACGGATTCTCTTGAATTTCCGCGTCGCAAGCTACACCAGAGAAAAGTAGATTTACCCTCAGCGATATTGGCTTAGCGAAGATACCTGATGTTTTTGTCGGTTGTTTGTGAAAATGAAAGAGATTAGACTAAATCAAATAAAGACGAGGTAAATCTTAAGCAATAAAATAAAAACTAAGAAGAATAATATTGGATATTATGAATGTGTACTTCAATGATGTTTTTGGTATATGGATTATTGTAAACTGAAGTGCGCGTTATTACTATCGTTATTGTTTACTATGATTCTATTATTATTCTTCATTTGGAAGTCACCCACGGTCGACACGATCAAAAGCTTTCATAGAGTCCGTGTAACTAACGCCGACCTGTTTGTTGTTATCGAGAGATTCTGTAATGGATTGCCGGCTCCAGGATGGGTTAAGGAAATAAGACAAAAGCACAGAATTGTCATTACACATCGTTTGGTTATTTTTTAGCTTTTTGGGAGCTCCAGAGATCACAAAATTTGTTTATTTAAGACTGCTATTATGATTTGTTTCAGTATGCCTCGCAACCAACATCATTTCTACCTACCAGAGGCTACCAACGGCAAGCAACAGCGAGCCCAAGCGCGTCAGGACCATCGTCGCTTCGATATTCCAACACTAGCAGATCTCTTGATTGCTCGTCCGACCGGTCTCATCGAGACAGAGTCATGGGCTATCCTCTGCCAAGCCGTGCAAGCTCTACAGGATTTATTCCTCTCAGGTCAGTGAACTTACTGTAGCTAACGAGTGAAAATGCAAACATACATTTTACATCGTGATCAAAATATCAATTGTTTTATTAAAATGAATGCTATTTACAATTGAATGGAAATTTTGTTATAAATCATTTTAATTTCCGACTTTTTTACCGTGGTGTTTATGTTTTGGATGGAAAAAACGTAGAGGACACACTTTCTTTATTAACATAATCGTCATTTTGGCTCTAAAATCCATCGATCGTTTCATCATATTCACCATTCCATGGGAATATCGACAAACATAAGTATCACAGACGATGTACCAGTACCAAGTATAGGTCAAGTACTATAGTGACAATACGCCTCGCACGAAGTTACCGATTTAATTAAGAGATTGTACGCGAGCTTCGAGGCGGTGCGAGGCAACATCTCTTTCTCACGTAGTTACATTACAGAATGCATCAGCCGCATACTTAGCGCGAGTCTGTGTAGTAATTATCGGAAGGAGAGTACGGCGCGTAGTCGGGCATCGGACCCGTCGTCGTGTTATTGATTTTTCTCGCCGTTCGCAATTTACACGTTTCGCTAAATTGATGCATCTGAAGACATGTACTATAATCGCATGATCGCACAAATGTGCCAAAGTAAGTATATACATGTAACACTTCGCGGAAAGCTGCCGGATAGTAATAGTAGTATGAGCATCGCACGTTTATCGACGATATTACATTTCCCGGAATATTCCGGCTATCCGCCGACCACCAGCGGTAGTGCGTCCTTCGCTTGAAGTAGGACACTGAATTAAACTTTAAAGGTCAAAGCCGAAACCCGACACACACTCGACCTGCAAGTATGTAATAGTATGTATGGATGGCTTGGAAATTTGAACTACTGAATGAAATTGAAGCGTCATATTTCTACACAAGTTCCACAGGGTTATGTGTTTGGGCCGCTACTCTTTTTTACTATATTAAAATTATATGTGAAACATACCAAAATACACTACGGACGACACATCGTCACTTATAGTGAAAACAAAAACTGAGGAGCAGGATTTCCTCGATTTCTGAACTTTTGTAATCAGTGGCACTACAGTATAAGCATGAATCGTTTAAAAAATAGAGGTACTTTTTTCGTTTTTTATCATTTTCAAATACATAAACGATGAGGATGAGGAATACCGCACATTATTTTCGAATGCGATTAAAAGCATATGTTAGATTTTCTTCAATTTTGAGCTTAATCAAAAAGGATCTGGCAACAGATTCGTATAATGTAAATATCCATGACATTGAACAGTTGAATAGTTGCGTATAATTCGTTCTTGACAGAATAGAGATTTAGAAATGTTATCTGTGTTTTATGGCAGGCACGTGTGAGTTCGGATCTTTCTTAAAGGAAGCATTACGAGATAGGTTGGTGAGTGGTTTAAGACATGATAACATCAAGCAGAAATTATGATGACAGATGAATTGCATTTCGACCAGAATGCTCGAAGAAGCAATAATAGGAATACCTTTTCGAATGAAATAGGAGTCAATAAACTGCAAGTTAAATATACAACCAACTATAAAAAAGTAAACATTTCTTACTTTTTTATAAAACAAAAGGTGAATGCACGAGATGTGGAGAGAAAAATTATACACAGTCAAATTGTAAATACAAGAAGTATAAATGCAACTTTTGTTCGAAAATAGGACATTTGGCATAAATATGTCGGAATAAAAATAAAAATTCCGTTAAAACAATTGCAGCAACAACAGATGGAAGTGCAGATGGTATAGATTTTACAGATCTATCACTGCTTAATGTAAGTTCTGTACAAGGTTTACCGGGTGTACAGAAAGCTTACCAGGTTACGCTGGATAGAAATGGTGAAATACTTACCATGGATCTGGATACAGGAGCTGCTTTCACAATTATATTAGAAACTACGCACTGGAAATATTTCTCACAAGTCGAATTACAAAAATGTAACTGTGTAACGCTAACTGCTTACTGGTTTCAACAACCATTGCCAATAGCGGGTAGGGTTAATTTAGCCGTAAGATATAACGATTTGAAATGTACATTAAAGGCTATAGTTTTAAAAAGTCATTACCGGAATGGAACGTAATTGGAAAGAAAAATTACAGAGCAAGTGGAATTATGTTTGTCATTTGCAAAATAGGAACAATGAAACTAAAGTTATTAGTAAATTAAAACAACAATTCTCTTCTGTATTTGAGCTAAACTGAGAGAAAATTAAAAAATTCCAGGCAAAATTAGTTCTAAGGGGAACACCAACTCCAGTATTTCGTGTTGCCAGACTTGTACGATATTCACTTAAGCAAAAGGTTGAAAATGAACTGAAATATTTAGGGGTTTTAGAACCAGTTCAGTACAGTGACTGTGCATCCCAATTGGTAGTAATACCTAAAGCAAATGGAGGAATCGGAATCACCATGCACCTCTGACCATAATATTTGGTGAGAATAAAGTAATTCCGTCTACAGCAGCCGCTAGACTACAACGATTGGCGATAATCTTATCAGCATACATAGGAAGGGCGTTAACTTGGCAAACGCAGATGCCTTGTCACGCCTACCATTACCGGAAATTGAACCAATAGAGAATAAGGTAAATTATTTCTCTGCAATTAACTTTTTTTGCGGAAAGAGTGCATATAGATTTTGCTGAGTTTCCCTACAAGGGAATAACTCATTCTGATCGATTTGTATACGAAGTGGATAGATGTCAAAGTTATGCATGTGACAACCTCATCAAAGACTATAGAACAGCTCAGAACCATTTTTGCAGCATATGGTCTACTAGAAATCCTAGTATCCGATAATGGAGTCCAATTCCCGTCTTCCGGATTCCATGAATTTATGCGGAAAAATGGTATTAAGTACGTACTAACACCTCCTTACCACGCAGCTAGTAATGGTGCAGCAGAACGGGCCGTACAAAATGTCAAAACGGCTTTAAGGAAAATGGTACCCGATCTTAAGGATCATAATGTCCAATTGTCCGTACAACACCTCCTAGACAATTATTTATTTGTATACCGGAACACCCCACATGAAACAACCAGCCGCAGCTGTGCAGAATTGTTATTAAACAGGAGACCTAGGGCATTACTATCCATATTAAAACCCAATTTATCTGCGATAGTGGAAGAGAGGAAGCAAGAGAAAGAAAGGAGAGAAAACTTAAATCCGCAAATTCCGACACATATCACAGGGGATAACGTTTGGGTGAAGACAGTACGAGGGGAGGAAGAGAAATGGTTGCCGGGGTAGATTGTGTGTCTGATGGGGAAAACGACGTACACTACCGAGGCTTAAGACCGAAGGAGATTTGTTCACATGGACCACCTAAGACGCTGCCAATCTTCCTTCACTATTTCAGATGCAATGCCGTTTGAGGAAGTGTAGATCCCGTGGTCACTGAACCAACATTGGAAGATGATATTACACCGGTATAACAAAACGTGGAAACACCCGCGAAGACATCGGACAGCGTCCCAGGAGACCGGTCCAAAGGATGTACCTTTCATACGCTGAAATTGGTTGATGTAACATATAGAATGTAAATATCCATGGCATTGAACAGTTGAATAGTTGTGTATAATTAGTTTTTGACAGAAAAGAGATTTAGAAATGTTATCTGTGTTTTATGGTGTTTAAAAGATAGACAAACAAAACAACCACGCCTAGTTTTTACCTTGTCACTTGTTTACATTACAACGTTTATTTTTTACTTAACTCCGGACTGGGTTGAGAGTTGGATACCTCTCGTAACATGCGTCATATGATGCAATCGCTTCCTCCGAAACCGGTGGACTTATCATACTAGTTTAGCACATGTCTTCATCTGTAGGAATATCGTTATACAATTTTGGCAACGTTAATACGGAAAACGGTGTCTTCCGTTTTACGTTGTGGAATTCTTTCATTTACAGACGTACATATACATATTGCAATGTTACAAAATTAATAAACTAAATTTATAATGAATTTTAATAATAATAAATTTGGATTCTTTTTATTTTTGCCAAATTGACACAAGACGCGCAACTTCTGAATAACTGAAGTCATTAATTATAACGACTTAAGAAAATGTAATCTTTTTAAATAATATCCAAAAACTAAAAGATGTTTGAAAATATAATTTAGCAATGTTGCTATAATAGTAATACGAACATTTAACTTTAACGAACGAATTAATTTATCAAATACCTTATCTAATACCCTATATATGTGTGTATGACGTGTACCGCCCACTTCTGTTTTCCTGCACCCTCGTCACTCGTTCCACTCCTTCCAAATCTTCCTCGCTACACTTTTCCAATCACCCCTTCTTTTGCAATCGTTATCTTAATATTCTTTTTCTTAATTTCACCCATGGACTTGACTTTTCTGACTTTCAATTTGTTTGCTCTTATTTAATTCGTTATTTAATTCGTTACCATCCCTGTCATCATTACCACGGCAATCTATTATTATCTATTGTACCGCGACGTAACTGGTATGTCACGGTTTCCAAACTATACTAGCAGCACATGGGCTTCCTAGTCGTCCTCGAGACTCTATGGTGGTAACTTGAGCTAGGTTAATTTCACTGGCACGTCGTTCTTTGTCTGGTGGACCGGCGATGTGTATGAAATTTCTCCAAAACCCTTCTGTTGTGTGGTGTTGCGTGATGTGTAATTGTTTATGTTAATTTACAAAATGTAAAAAACAGTGAAGTATTCTTTGATTTAGTAATTTTTTTATATCCATTAATAGTCGTTGGGTCGAAATTTTTTATCTAGGGATTCTATTGTTTTCTTGAGGTAGCTAAAATTTAGAAGGCCATCTACGCAACGCAAAAAGCTTGATCATAGGAAGACGTGGCTTAAATCAACTAGCCCATTGGTTTGAGACACACGAGATATTAAAAAAAGTTTATAAATTTCATATGCCAATATCTTCCAATTCTTTCTTGCGTATTTGCTCGAGTTTGTGTCATCTTCACATATCCATTTAATTTTGCCCAATCTTCAAAGCAGTTACATATTCATTAATTTCTTTATCCATTTGAGATAATAATTTCCTGGCATATTATGATTTCGTTTCCAATTTGATAGATATATTAGTATTTTTTTAGAGGAACCTGTTATGTAAACCACCTGTCCACATTTAAAGATTCACGACCGAAGAATATTAATGTCACGCAATCGTTTAGATAAGGTAATCGCGTGTGTAAATTTTCAAAGCCCGCAAGGACGTCCCAACACCCTTTGTATTGTAGGTGGGTACGGATACGCACGTAGTACATCAAATTACCTCCACTTCCACGGTCGATTAACTGTGCCACGAATCCCGAAACCCACAAAAAATCCTCTGAAAAGCGGTAGTTTACCAGATCGAAAGACGCTTCCGCGAGATGGGGTATTCACATTTTCCAACAATAGGTATTTTAAAGTCAGTTCTCCTTTATTTTCGGATTTGATTAATTAATAATTTGGCTAACGGACAGAGTTAATTTTTAAGTTAACCAGAAGCGTAGTAAAACAAGTAGTAAAAAAACGTTGATAGAACAGGAATCCTTGAATATCCATTCACAAATTGAGAGAGAAAAAAATGGCTAGAAGATCATAGAATATTTGACGTGTTCATTCAACGCCGAGCAAATTACTGGTAAAGTTCACTAGTAATTTCAAAGATACACAAGTACAGGGTCCGGCAGGGATGTATGACATTAAAAAAAAATCAGAGCTCAGTCATTTTTCTATGAAATCAAATTTTTGTTTTTTATTTACAGATTTTATAGTTTGTCATATCATAATAATTCGAAAAATAATTAGAAAAAACGTAAAAAAACAATTAAATACAGAAGATGACGTCTTCTAGATGATGACCGTTTTTATCTCTGCACTCCCCCAGACGAGTAGTCAAGTTGTCCATACATCTTCTTCCTAAGCTGAGAAGACGTGGTATTCCCGTTGGAAGAGTATTTTTCCAGCAAGACCGGGCAAATCTGTAAAAAAACAAAAATTTGAATTTATAGAAAAATGACTTAAAAGAAAAACGTCATAGATTGCTGTCGGACCCTATACTTATAACGGACGATCCCGAACCCGGAAATTCAAAAAAATATGAATCTTTGGGAACATGCAGATCACATATACGTGTTATTACAAATGATTACACCTAATCAACAATGAGTCCCACGTGTTGGGCGCGAATTACTACAAATGATTTTTACTTAATCAAAAATAATAAAAAATTTACCCCAGTAGTTGAGCGACAATTACTGCAAATGATTGGTGAGTGGAATGATGTTTGTTTAGGAAAAAAGAAGAAAAAGAGCAGTGGATAGTTTGAAAGAAAAAGTGCTTTACTGATTTCGGTTTGAATTAGTATTACTTGTGTGTGAAATAATAAAATACAACCGCGATAAAACATGCCTAACGGTTTATCAATTACATTTATAATGTAATTGGTAAACAAAGGCTGAGGAATCTGGTAACTAAATAAAGTAAAACAACAGAAGTGTGCCCTAAAAAGTATATTTCTTCAAACAAAAGTTTTGAATTTAAGAAATGCAATAGATAATGAATAACAAACTTTATGAGCGAGTAGTGTATGCACGCTAACTTAATCGCGGCTGCGACAGTACGAGTTGGGTCACCTCTGATGTTGACGTTGTGAAAAAGTTAGAATAAAAGAATTTAGAACGGTACGGCATTTAGAATACTTAGCTGTTTGACCATGTGTGAGTACGT
>JARFOC010110383.1:0-11697 GCA_031763485.1 Osmoderma eremita | reverse complement strand
CATCTCAATGGCGTAGACTTCGGCCTGGAAAATTGTTGCATATTGCCCGAGGTTGTAGTGTTTTCCAACTCTCGGGTAAAACTAAAGTTGCTTTAAACTCTTATTCTTTAAAACAGAGGGAAAGATATAAAATAAAATGAATATTCTTGAATTAATGAAGATGCTCAATATTTCCTCCGCTCTGTTGTTAACACGAGTGCAATCCATTATAAAATTCTCTAAATTTAAAATAAAAATACCACCAAATAACCACCTTGTTGAGTAAAGAACTCTGAATACGTATTTCGGCAACTAGATTGCCAATCTCAGCAAAAAACTACAAAGGAAAATAATGTCAGACGTAGCACTCCGAGAGCAATGCATCTCTTAGAACGCCACTAATAACCCTAATAATATGTTAGTGGCGTTCTAAGAAAACCACAAAGGAAAATAATGTTAGACGTGGCACTCCAAGAGCAATGCGTCTCTTAGAACGCCAGTAATAACATATTATAAGTGTTATTAGTGGAATTCTAAGAGATGCATTGCTCTCGGAGTGCTACGTCTGACATTATTTCCCTTTGTGGTTTTCTACTGAGGATGGCAACTTAGTTGCCGAAATACGTATTCACAGTTCTTTACTCAACAAGGTAGTAAGGGGTATTTATTTTAAATTTATTTTAAGCCACCGTATCCTATTACCCATATAAAATTCTCATCGAACATTTTCTACAATATTCGGCTCTATTCTGCCTATAATATCAATATATAATATTTTTAATAATATATTTTTTCGGCAATTCCTCTAAATTACCTGGTTTCTGGTGTCATAAATGCTTCTCTGTATACTACCCCATAAGAAAAAATCGTTGAACGATCAATCGGTTATTTAGGCCAGTATTATTGGTGTACTCAGGTACTCTGTTTGTATTTGTGTTTGTGCATTCGGGGAAGTGGTTGTAACCACTTCCCCGAATAGCCGGCTATTCGACTTGATAATGGGAATCCACGTATTCCCAAAACACGTGTCATCCCGAATTAATCAATACTTTGTGCGGGAGGAGTAATCCGAACAGCGTGTTTATTCCTAGTATTCTATCCACCCCACCGCGACCTCCATTTAAAAAATGCAAGTTTGTATCATATTTCCAAAATAAAGAGCGGCATAGATTTTTAAATGACATTATTAGCTGTCCTATCTACAATCAATACAATTTTACAGAGTGGATCGGCCTCCATTTTCCTCTTCTAAAGCTACTCCATCTTTTCCTGTCGGCGATTTGCTTCCTCCATCCTTCGATATTTAGACTTGTTATATTTTTCTCTACCTGGTCTATCCATATCATCTTGGCTCCGTCCTTCGGCCCATCACTAGCATTTGGCATCCATCACTATTGCAAATAGTAGTGCCGATAAGGTATCTCCCTGTCTTACTCCATTATTTAAGGGTATACCATCAGTCATTTCTAGACCTGTCCATAGTTTGGCTTGTGCATCATACATTGTTAGGCTTATTAAACTTCTAAGCTTCCTTGGGATCTTTATGGCTTTCAGATCTTTGAATAACATATGTCTGTTTAGTCGGTTAAAGGCTTGTTGGAAGTCGATGAAGATCAGATGCGTACTCAAGTTATATTTATAGCTTTTTTCGATGACTTGTTTGTGGATATGGATTACAACCATATTGATAGTCTCCCCAATAGTTCTCAACACGTTTCTCCAGCTTTTCTCTGATAATTGATGTTAACACCTTATAAGCCACATTCAGAAGAGTAATGCCTCTGTAGTTCATACATAATGACAAGTCACCTTTTTTTGGTATGAGAATAATTGTTTCTCATAATGATTTTGCATAAGAAAATATAGTGGAAACAGTGTTCACCTGTATTTTATCCGAAGGGGTTATAAACATATTTGACGTTTAAGTTTTTGATCGTTTTCATTCCTTCTTTTATTATTAATATCTCACAAACTTTGCACGGCATAAAAAATTTGACACTAGCATCAACTATCATACTATTTTCTGACCAACCTTTTCCATTTAACCTATTCCATATCTTTAATATTAAGAAAGTTACCCATATACGAAGAAGAAAATGGGCACTCTAAAAATCACCAAACATCAATCCTTAATCCTGTACGGTTCGTAGGTACGTCAATTGAAATTACCATTAATTTTTGTGTCGCTTTATTCGGTTAGAATGCGGGAAGTCGGGCGTTAACACAATTACTCGTAGGTATAAGCGAATTTGTCTGTCAATCATAATTAGTCTACTAGGATCCGAGCGTGCCCGCGAACCCAACCGCGCTTAGTTGTCCCAATTTAGCGTGACTAAACGTGGATTCGCCACAGCGGAAGCATCGTCAAGTAAGGATAATTTCATAAGCGATCAGATAGTACGAAAATTTTACCGGAATCGTGAATAAATTGTAATTTCCCGGAACTGCGCGGCGATTTGCATGTTGGCCGTCTAATAATGTGAAGGTGCCTGTGTGCATTGATTGCGCCTACCAATTAGGTTTATTGTTTCCTGGGAAGGAGATAGCGCTAAACTTAGAGGTGCGGTTCAAGCACCGCTAATTAAATTAATGAGAGAGGCTAATTGGCGCAATTAGGCTTTTTTTGAAATAAGAAGCACGTACCAAAACTTTTAGAGATTACAACCAAGTTAAGGGAACAGTTTTAAGGGAATTAAATTTCCAAAATTATGTTACAACTTCGCCGATTTTCTGCCGGTCTGTATAAAATTTAGAAAATGAAATCAACATTAAATGGAGTAAAAGATTTTTTTAAGGAAAGCATTTGCCATATTTGCTTTTGATAAGCGGTATTCAATATTTAAAATAATTCTACCAAAGAACTATAATAATATAATCGAGCAATCTAGCAGTTTAATTCTTGAATCAATTGGTAGCATAATTAGCATCGTTGGTTCTAGAATCGTTGCTTCTGCAATATTCCGTTTTCGACATAAAAGCGCTTCCTCTCCGAAGGTTCATTTCACGTGAATCATTTCGCATTTCCTCTTGTCTATGCTATCCAGTTCTTTTACCGTACTGGTTATCTTACTCCATTTCCTTCTGTCTTTGTATTTCATAATTGCAATTCTCGGGTAAAGATGCATTCTGTAGACTTGATGAACAAATTTCTGTTAAACCACACTGTTATACATAACAATAATATTAATAATATTACAATAAATCACGGTTACTGATCGTGATTTACTGGCTTCATAGTTTATATTTCGTATTTATTATTAGGTTAAGATAACCACAAATTGTAATTGGTTCTGCTTGATGTTTAATGTTTTCTTTAGAAAAAAAAAGAAATTGCAATTAGGATTATTCATTCCTAAAATTTTTCATAGGATTTTGTGCAACTCTGGTGTATTGATTAGGTTGTCTACTATTGTTTATTATTTCAATATAATGAAAGAAGTCCTTAATATCTTCCATATTGTATCCTTGTATCAACGTATTATTTAAAAAAATAGTGTAAATTCTGAAATAACAAATCAGCAGAACTACATATACAACTATTTATAACAGATAATAACCAAGATGCTGTGAAATCCATGAACTACTTTAAGATTTTCCTTATCTAAGGTGACCTTAAATGAGAAGTATGTTCTATAAAACACAAAGTATATCTTAAGGCAAAACTGTGAATATGGCAGGTCTTAGTCCTCTCATCTATTTTTTGAATTTCCTCTTGGCCTAATTTCTATTGGTTTCCACTTTAGTGCCCTTCTTATTGGCTCGTCCGGTGTTATTTTCTGAATATGTCCAAACCATCCCAGTCGTTGTGGTTTTATAAAGTTTACAATGTCCGCTGCTGCGATAATATCTATAATTCACGGTTCATTAGCTTTCTGTAGCCTCTTTCTTCTGTTTCTTTTTTCGGACCCAAAATCTTCCTAAATATCTTTCCTCGTCTTTATTTGAGAGACACATTCTTGTCATACCATATGTTAATATCGCTCTGATTGCTGCTTTATATATTTTTATCTTTGTTCTTTTGCTTCAGCATCATGTTGACGGTCGTCGACATGAGAACTGCATAACTACTACTAGATGAAGCTGATAAAAACGACATTTTTTATTCCCTCCGCCGAGAACAGGTAAACCAAGTAGAGCAGGTAAAACAGGTAGATCAGGTAAAACAGATAGATCAGGTAAAACAGGTATTACAAGTGTGATTAACAGGTGGTACTGGTTAACCGACCTGTTCGCATGACATCACCGCGCGAGGTATGAGTTGAAGGGATAAAAAGGAGTTTTTATCCACTACTTGTATTTCTCATGGACTTCCTGTTCCAGAACCGACATAGCATACCTACTTACGTCAAAGATATACGTGAAGATCACCTAAGCAGTTTGATTATACAATTACTTATTATTGCAACATATCCTGAACGTACTATAGACCGTTATTGATCATATAGGTCTTTTAGAAATCCTCGTAACGCATTTTTAAAACTGCAATCAGATCTGATAACCAGCAAATATGTACTGTTGATCTCTCTCACCTCGTTGTGTTTTTATAGATCTTATGTTATCGTTGTCGAATTTTCTGCAGTATACGCAATCATTATATACGTTCGTTTTGAACTTATTATTGGTTCCAAATTAAATTATTAAAGTGAAGTGTCTCCATCTATTCGGTTATTCAATAAGGTTAGTAAACTAGAACCCCTCTATACGGTGGAAAGTATAGGTATACTAAGTCCAGCCAGAGGCAGATAACGGGACTAATTAACGTTACTAGGTAAATAACTTAATGCCTTTCTGTATGTTCCGATTCATTTCTTTTGGACGTAATATGTATAAAAGCATATAAATATGTTTAAATTGTGTAATATTTAATTCTGTAATAATTTTGTAGCAAACATAGTTTTTTTCTGAAATAACAAATAGAACTACATTTATAATCAACGATCCGGTTTTCGATGCGCACTTGTAGATGTAATATCTGTAGATATCTATGTCCGTGGTGTATTTAAAATCTCATAAAACAAAGGTGAACAGTGAAATGTCACTTGTCAACTGTTAAAGTATACCGCCTACATAATATATAAAACGAAATAGGCATTCACAGTTCTGTAATAGATATTTTTTCATAATAAATACTTTAACTAAACAGAACTGGGCTTTCTTAAATGAAGTTCTTTCTATTTCCACTAATATTGCGGATGCTGCTGTTTGAATTAATGTATATAATAATAATATTGTGTATGTATTGCTTGTGTACGTTTGGAATATGCACCATACAATAAATATTTTTTTAGGAAAGAATCTTATTAATCTAGTGTATGTCAAAATTAAACTATATCATCTTCGACAACTCTTTAAAAAAATGAATTTTGGTAATTTGATCTTTCTTATAATTTCGTACATATGTATACATATTTAAGAATGGAAGACAATTTCGATGACATTACTGTGCGTTTCCGAATGCTTTAATAAATGATTTACATACTCTTCAGTAATTGCTAAGAAAGCTTTAACTAAATGTAGATGTATAGAACTTATTTGTATACTATGAATAGTTTTGAATGAGCCCAAACTATATTGAAAGGGATATTGTATCCTTACATCCATTTTTTTTTAATTTTTTTCTCACATTTTGGAAGTAAGTGAATTGCATTATCCACAAAAATAGAGGAAATAGATACTGGAGGTTGGAGTTAAGAAGAGAGAGGTACTGGAGGTTGCAGTAAGGGGAGACAGGTGAAGGAAGATTGAAGAGAGAAAAGTATACGATACACATATACATAACAAAGTATTTAAAGTATTTATAAAGTAAATTTTGAAATAATGTCAAAATTCTTGTAGTTCTATTACATAGTAACCCTTTTTCAAAATTCTAAATTCATATCCAACGTCAAGATATCAGTATTTGTAAATTAAACCTATCAATTCCGATATATGTAGTATTGTTATATTTCGAAAAGTTGCCTGGTTACATCCATCAGATGTAACAAACGAGCTCAGCTGTCGTACCAGTATTTTGAAACATATGTGCGTTAGTGTCACATTCTGACATTAACGTATTATAAAAAAAAATATAAAAGTCAATTTTGTAGCACTGCAGTACATATATAAAATAAAGAGGGCAAATTAATTTTCAAATTAATTAAAAGTTCAATTTCGAAAATTTCACTTGTGCAATAAATTACGCAAAACATTATTTGGAAAATGACAATTTACAAGCAGCTCATTATGTTATCGTCTAACATTAGGATTCAATACAAATTGTTGTTAATACCGGGATAGCGCAATGGTAAGAGCGCTAGGCATCCGTCCTGGATGTTGATGGTTCGAATCTTCGTGCGGCAATCGATTAAAAAAAAGTCGGTTGCAGCAGTGACCGGTACCTCTCCCGGTATCCTTCAGTGCTGGGGCAAAAATCGGCACTGCTGCCCGCCCTCTCACGGCGAGGAGAGGCAGTAACAAGCCACATACACACCAAGCAGGTAGCACGAAGGGCCCAACATGGGTGGCCCAAGTGCGTGCGGCTTACGACTCCCTCCCCACCCCACAGACTTTATCCTTTTAAATTGTTGTTAACAAAAAGAAAGCTTATTGCCACAATACAATTCAATAAGTTAGAAGCAACCAAAGCCAGAAATAATGTAATTTATTTGTATGGTTTACTGTTACATTATATTAATTTGAGAAAGAATTATGATTCAGAAAGTTGTAAAAAGATTGTCTTACCTTATTATCCTACAAAAATGTAGAAAATTGGTTTGAAATAAACTTAAAATTAACCCTCACGCACTGCGTTTTTGTGTTTGTAAATTATTACTTTTTCATTTTGCGTTTTATTATAGTTGTTTTTAATTTGGCAGGGAAGATATGCTCTGGATCGGATTATCACTAGAAACCACTGAGCATATTTTACAGGGTACTACGGCTAACATTTTTTTCCTTTGTAGTTTCTATTGATGGTGGATACTTAGTTGTCGAAATACGTATATCATTAAGTTGGTAAGAGTATGCTTTGTTTTAGATTTCCTTATAAGTACTTACATATATCTCACTCTTCATAGATTTTCATTTATGTGCAGTTCTTTCATTAATATTATTCAATCACGAATGCGGCATATACCAAACCTCGACTTGAATTCCCCATATCCCTTGTTCAAATTCTAAAAGCGGAAATAGCAGTCTCTGAAATGGGAATAAATGTCTACCCGTTGGAAATAAAAATCAATTGTCTGTAGTGCTCGAGGCTAACGCGGTCCGCTATATTCTTCTTTGGGGCGAATATATATTTATATGTATACCGTATGGGAGATGCTCCTGTGGATTGCCGATGTTACAAGTACATTACGTTTTCGTCCAGAACAATAATATAATATGCATGTCGCAAATTTTGTATGGAAAGTACATGTAAATGACCAAATTTTAAAACAAAATATACAGATAGGATGCTTGTAATATGATTATTTGTCGTTTTCAATTTTACCTGTATGCGATTGTAATAGTTATTTAATAAATGTGTAAACAATTTCAGGCAATTAAAGTTAATACGGGCTACAAATTTGCATTGCATATATTAAAATACAATAAAAATTCTGGAAATAAAATCGAAAAAAGAAACGTCTGAAACTTGAAAGAAATTCCTTTACAAATTAGCAACCAACTATTGCGCGAGAGCAACTGCATTAGTTCTACATACACCGACTAAATATATTTGATCAACATACTTAGGTATGTGCATATATCCATAAGTCTCGATACCATACTGTATATAGGTACGTATATGATTGTATAAACACCCACGTATTTCAGAAACCCTGTGTGGCTTTTCTGACGGCAATACTAGTGTCGTTTCAAGTTTTTTTTTTACCATTCCGCAGTGCTTTCCTCTTTTGAAAACGTTTATGCATTTGCACTTTTGTCGCTTGCTCTAGCCGCTTAATGGAAAAGTTGGGAGCTTCATTTAATTCAACTTTGTTCAGAACGCGAAGGAATAAAAGTTGGATGCTTCGAGGTGAAATTATCATTTTTCACACTCACACAGAGACATTTAAATTTAAAATCCAATCGATATCCTGCTTTAATTTCTTTTCATTTTATATAATTTCAATATTTTAAATGATATCTGAGAATAAGTGTAGTACGTATAAAATCTCAGGTAAATTCTGACAAAAAACATATGATAACATAACAGTTACATAGATATCAATGGACCGCTAGTCATAGTCTAAAATAGCAACTTGTAATCACTAAAAATGGAAAAAGCAACTCCGCTAAATTAATGCAATAGATGAGTGTTTGGGTGTATAAAACAGACCATGGACTGACGTAGCCTACATTATTTTTATATGAATTTATGGGATGGGTTCTGTTAAGCATATACAAATTCAAATATCGCGTGTTTGTTCGTATTAGTGTAGCAGCGACGACAAATAATATGTTCGGAATAGAATATTATTGGTTATTAGTCGGTAAATTGATTATGTAGTTAGTAAGAAGTAGTTTTAAACGGCTGTTGTTGATGCAAATAAATTAGAGGTCTTTGAACTGATATTGTTTCTATTGCCTTTCATTACACATGTATGGATTCAGCAAGATGTGAGGAACAAATTAGAACTTGGGTTGCAAATATCATGACCGAGAATAACAGGGCAAATCTTAACGAAACAATAATTAATACAGAGATACCAAACTGTCATTTTGACGGAATTTATTAACCAGGTGCATGACGGAACCACTGCTCATATTGCGTATGCGAGCATAAATTATCTGCAACAGTTTTTGGGAATAGTATTGTAAGCTGAGTCCGGCGGGCGCTGAGAAGTCCAGACTTGATACTACTTGATTTCCTATTCGGGCATGTGAACAAAAACTGCTTGCATAACATGGAGAAACTATAATTAACAAAAAAAAGGATTTTGCCAATAGCCTGCACGCACGTTCAAAAGATGAAGTATATAAAAAAATATAATTAAAAAATATATAAATATACCTTTGAGATCACACAACACGTCTGATTGTATAGTTCCAGGCATTCCTTAGTCCTCATCAGTGCACGTCGGAGGAATGCCTGTCGCTCGTTCAGTACGCCATATGGTCAACTAAACGTTAGCACAAGCCTTTAGAAAAAACTCCAGAGACGTCTAACGCCCAGACGCGGATCCATGGCGTAATTACAATGCGATAACTAAGTTACCAGCAATATTGAACGAGCGACAGGCACTCTTCCGACATGCACTGATGAGGACTAGCCCGTCCGAAACAGCTGCCTGTAAATGAGGAATACAATCAGACGTGTTGTGTGATCCCAGAAGTATGTTTATATATTTTCTAAATATATTTTTTATGTACTTCATCTTTTGAATGTACGTGCCGGCTATTGGCAGAAATCTTTTTTTAATCTACTAGTCATTCGACGCCGGTAAGATCACACGCTAACACGGATCTCTACTGACTGGTAACTTAGTTATCGCTTTGGAGATTACGCCATGAATCCGCGGCTGGACGTAGATGTCTCTGGGATTTTCCTAAAGACATGTGCTAACGTTTAGTTAACGATACGGAGTATTGAACGAGCGGCAGGCATTCCTCCAACGTGCACCGATGAGGACTAGGTGAGTTCGAAACAGCTGTTTGTACGTGAGGAATGCCTAGAACTATACAATCAGACGTGTTGTGTGATATCAGAGGTATATTTACATATTTTTTAAATATATTTTCTATATACTTTATCGTTACAATTAGCCACGAAATTCA
Source organism: Osmoderma eremita (assembly GCA_031763485.1). NCBI lineage: Eukaryota > Metazoa > Arthropoda > Insecta > Coleoptera > Scarabaeidae > Osmoderma > Osmoderma eremita. The sequence continues at coordinate 1,974 of JARFOC010110383.1, read as the reverse complement.
AAACATCACCCAGGAACAACCTTGCCAAATGACTTCATGAACTGACTGAAATAAAACCAGAAATGACGAGGGAACCTGCGTTTTGAAAATAGTGGTAACATTTTCAACACTTTATAAAACCCTTTTATAATACTTTTATAAAAATAATTACTCTTCAGTATCTATTTTATTTAATAAAACATTTGTTACATATCTATTGCAACCGTTGACGATCTCCGATATGTCACACGCAGGTGGCTGCTAAACTGACACCGGACTGTTGGTGAACAACTGTCATTGAAAACGGTTTTTTTGTAGTAATCCGTATTAGTTCTTTATATTAATTGTTTCATTAGATATTGTGTAATAGTAAATAAATAAACAATTAGTAGTGATTTAACATTGTGTGTTATTGCCCAGTAGAGGGTACCACAATTGCGATGAGGATTTGCGAACCCGGGATGGTAATCCTGCATTTTAGGGACCTGAATCGGGCGCACGCGCGAAATTCTCACAAGCCACACCCCTTTGGACGGGGTCATATGAAAAAAAAACGGGCCAAAATACACGCCATAGAACTTATGTAGATATACCGGTAGTATCCCATAAATTTAATAAATAAATTAATAATAAAACTTATAAGGATTATTATTATTAGCTACTTATAAAAAGGGGCAAAACCTTTAATAACTATAAAATGAGTGTACGCAGTATTAATACATAGATGGCCCAACCTATATTAAAACTACAATTATTTATTTATTATATATAATTTTCAAGTTTTTGTGTGGTCATGTTCAACAATACAAACAATAAAATTTCTTAATAACCACCTGTAGTTTTTTACATACATAGATTCCCAATTTCAAAGAGAATATGTCTATATAAATCCTAAGGCCTGTTTTGGTCTGTTTACTCTTTGTTATTACCCCGTAGAAAGAGGTGTGGTTTACTGGTGCCCGATGATACCCGACGATTCAGGTCCCTAAAACGCAGATTTATCCCCGGGATTTGTGACAATTGTGTACAATCTGGATTGTAAAAAAAGAGATAAAAAGAAAAAAATAAGAAACAATATAGTATGTATGTACAGATAAGTCAAAGGAAACAAAGCCCAACAACCTGTAATCTTTTTCTTGGTTTGCGCTTTTCCTTGAGATGGTGGTACAAATACTATATTAATATTATAGTAATTATATATTGACATTTGGCCTTACACTTTTGCCGATACATAGATATCGATGAAGGGCTGTGAGCACAAAAAGACGGGCTGTGAGCACCAAAAGAAGGGCTGTGAGTACCAAAAGACGGGACATGAGCGCCAAAAAGGGCTGCGAGCCTCAAAAGAAGGGCTGAGAGCACAAAGCAATGGTATATTTATTATATACTATATCCTAATATGACGGAAATTAGTATCGAACCATTCCCGCGCGAAAGCATGGATAAAGCAGTTGTCAGAAGAGAATGGGAATGATGGCCCAGATCGCTAGAGATATAACTTGCCGCGGAAGGTATCACCAATGAGGCGAAACAGAGGAGCAAGACTATAGAACTTCGAAAAACTGTACTCGCAAACAGAAAAGGAGAGTTTAGCATTGGTATGGGCAGTCGAAAGAATTTATTTCTACATTGCTGGGTTAGAATTTCAGTTGATAATGGACCTAGTGAGTAACAAAGGTGACGAAGAAGTTAAGGATGCTGATATTAGTAATTAACAAAAGGAAAATTAGCGAGAAGATTGAACAAGAGGATCAAAAGATAATAGCCTGTAACTTGAAGAAAAAGTTATTATACAAAATATGAATAATTCGAATAAACTCGAAAGCCGATACGGAAGAGAAGAATATGAAGTCATAGAAAAAAAGCGAATGAGATTAGTGTACTAAGGGGCGAAAAAAATTATTAAACGCGACGTTACTAATATAATAACGTGCTTTATTGTCATGAAAATTACAAAATTTTATCGACAAAGCTAAGGAAAATTACAATTAAAAA
>JARFOC010110373.1:0-11697 GCA_031763485.1 Osmoderma eremita | reverse complement strand
AAATTACAAACAACATGTGAAATTTACAGGATTATTGTTGGTCATAGCTCCGCAACCATGAGTATGTAAAATCACATCAAAATTTTTTTCAGTGCAGGATCATCATAGAAGTTTCTTGAAAATTAATGCACCAAAGTCTAATATTTGGTGGAAGTACCGGGGCTACAGAACTCGCGCTCTTTCGTTGTTCTATTACATTGCGTGTAAAGCAAGCATCAAAGCTATGACCAGATTTAGCACAGAAGCGGCATACCGTAGGTCTGGAAACTATTTCATCTTAGTAGTGAAACTAGAGAAATTTGTATGTTCATGTATTGTACTAGTATACGTGTTCGCTTAAGCACCTGACAATATTTCTGTACATGACCCACTGAGCCACGAGTAACGCATTTTCTACTGTTCACTTTATGAACAGGTTTAGAACTTGCATGATTTCTAAGTTGGTTGGCTATCCAGGCTGTTATTTGCTAGAACAGATCTATTTTGCTGGCATTTGGCAAAAGCTAATTTGCACGTTTCTCTCTACAGTTCGATAAATAATTAGTTCCACAAGACCGCTTTCTTTCCAATGAACGTGTATGTACCGTAGCAGAGCAACCTTCTTAAAAAAGTATGTATGAATTACTTCTGCTACTATTAAACGATGAAGGATCAGAAAGTAAGAGGCAAGTTTCTCCATTCAGGCAATTAAGCATCCAAGCTTGTCTTTGAGACGTGCAATAAATGACGTCCTTTGAAAGCTGACAACCACTGCGCCGATGTAGCGACAATAGTAATAAACAAACAATCTAGTGCGTTAAGAATCCATTGCAATAACTTACTACACGCAATCAACTTCGATGAAGTTTAAATTTTACACACAAAAAATAATTACAAGGTTAGACTTTTGCTAAAGATGGTATACATAAAAAAAACACGAGAATTCAAAGAAGTTCAAACAGTTATTCAAAATTTAAGCAATATTTACGGTAATATTTTAAACTGGGACCACTGAATCCGTTTGAATGCTAACAAAATTTGTTTAGCAGTCTTTCAATTTATATTTATATACTCTTTTGTAGTCTTATATTTTAACTGTTGGTTTTTATGTAATTCAACACATGCAAATTATCATATATTTTTATTTTCACGATTTTTGTTGGGAGTCTTCATTACCTCACTGTAAGCGGTAATTATAATGGTGAATAACACTATATATAGGTACTTATCTTAATTTTATAAATTCTTGTAGTGCGACTGTTAAGAGTATACCAGAACTTTGTCACTCCAATCAAATTCCTTTTTAATATTCTTTGCATGCTCTATCCGTTTTCTCGCATTTATTAGTTTACGTAGAAAGACTGGTAAATTTACTTGGACATAAAATCTTCCATCCTGTATGCGCGTAATATCGAAATTCCAACGCACTTTTTTTTAATTACTTGAACTACTTTAGTTTAATTTAAGGGTGTATTATCCCACTTCTGAATTGTAAAATCAAAGTAAAATCAAACACGTCTGTTCTCCGCTAAATTCTATATTCAACTATCCCTTACAGTTAACCAGTTGTGTATGTGACTCATTGCCTTTCTTTTATAATATGCAGGTAGAATTTTGGTTCCAACCGATATGTTTTTCTTAATGTGTATTGAATATAATATACACTGATTGGTCTCATTGTATTATGACCAACATAATCATCAACTCCTCATCATTAAAATTAACACTACTTTATCACAGCACTCTGCCATACATCAGAACTAAAAATAATATGGGCAAAAACAATTCTAATTATGTAACATAAGATCACATACAAATATGTTTATTTAGGTTTTTTTCTAGAAAATCATCTTGCAATCGAGACGAGCAAATAACTCCTAACGTGACCGGTGTCCTCACCATCAAACATGAATCTGATTCAAATGAAGTGAACAGATGCGCCAAAATAAATCTGCTCACTCCTATGTGTACAAGTCGACATGGATAATTACCGGCACACTAGACTGTCACAATAGCAATTACCTGTTGCCAATAGATATTAAATCGCTCTGCGAGCCGTCGCTGTTGTACCTTGCCAAAGCCCTACTTCTTTTTCCATTCAGTTATTTTACAGTGGGTTAAAATTTTAAATAAATCCAAGCCGGCGCAGCGACGTCTAGTCCTAGCGAAGCCCCGTCGCCCGTCGTTGCCAGCGACTGAAACCGGGTATAAAATTGCTAAGAGGTCACGTGTACGTGCCAGACAAATGGTATCGAGCTGCGTGCGAATGTCTGAGAAATAATTCAGATGCATTGTTACACGTCGCGTCGAGGAGAGGATCAACCTATGCTCCATTTTTTTCTAAGTAACTATTCTTAGCTTATTTCCGATTGCTGTCTGTTAATAGATTTACGGTAGGAAATTGTATATATGTAAATGGCGATAAATTACGTTAATCGCTTTAATTTTTTAAGCGAAATATCAAAACAAGATATCAGAGATTTTAAATTGTTAAAAATGGCACTGCAGAATATTATAGGTACACATCGTTTTAATAAGAAACAAACTATACGTATGTTAAATATTGTTTAACACAAAGGCTTCTGCCATGTTTTACCGGAGATTTAATATATCTAGTCATATGTCTAGAACTACCAGAAGACCAAAAAGTTGACACCACAGAGAGAGGGAGGCACTGCAAATGGGATGACTCACCTTTCAGAAAATCGGTTCGTATCCATATGTATGCACGGTAACTCTACGGACGCACTCAATCGACACTCTTCCATTCTGCATACATATCGAGCGCCAAATATTGAAACTAAAAGAAAATAGAAACAAGAATTGTAGGATGAATTAAATTGTGTTTCGATATCAAATCAATATAAGTAATATTCAATTCATATTACAAAATGCGTAAAAATGAAACAATTGCCAAGTAAATATGTTTACGTCCATGTAAATATATACAAGAATCTATACATATTTTTTAGAAGTAACAACTAAAAACACTATTACGAAAGAAACTAAAAAATAAACCCATTTGCCTAAAAACTAAATAAAAACGGAATTTTGATAGCAAATAACGAATAGAAGAAAACAAATAACACATGCAAAACTCTTAAATACTAATTCACTCCCTCTGCTTATAACATTTAGCCTAACTAAGGGCTGCAAAATGTCACCTCATCTCCATATGATTTATTCTATCTTTTTCGTATACTTTTCTTCCTTTTCTTTCTCTACTTTTTGATAAAATAAACTTAATTCAATATATATTCATTACGGGTAGTAATCGAAAGGTACAAAATAAATGCATTGAGCTTATACGCCATTTTATCTTCACTATACTGTCTAAAAAAAAGTACTCCAAAATACCATGTCAAATATAATATAATATAAAATTGAAAGATGTATTTTAGAGGTATTCTAACTCTTATAAATAAATGTGTCATATGCATAACTAAACAAATAGGGAGAAAAAGTTATCAGTATCAATTTCGGATGAATAACCATTACGCCGACCAAGCTTTTCCGAAAAACTATTTACGCAATTGAGCGTACCAAGCACGTCCTGCTAAATGATAATCTCCAGACACGATCAGTCAAATTTACTTACCTAATTACTGAAGGTCCAACATTAGTAATTAAATATAGTGATTGCAGCACATAGAACGCGGTTAATTTTAGAATACCTTCCGTTTTATAAACCACTAGAAACAAAAGATTTTGCTGTGCACCCAAATTACTTTACTGCTGGTTCTGGCACGTAAGCAATTAAAATAAGTCATTAAGTTATGGCAAAAATTACCCAACGAAAGAAGAATACTTGCCCCACTATTTCAAATATTTGAATCTATAAAGGATCATGAGAATTAGTTTTATGTCGGCTTTCATTCTCTCGTCGTGTTTTTCGTAGTTTTGTGCGATTGGTGGCAGAGGATTATATCAAAATGGTACGTAACATATCAAAAATTATATTTTCACATTTGGAAAAAAAAGTGTTACTAAAAGTATTCAATCGCAGGAATTCAAAATCATGTTACATTTTTATTAGTTTAATTTCAACCGTTGTTATTGTCTTTTCAATTTGTATTTATATTACTTTTCAGTCGGATGAATTAAATCAGGAGCAAATTAACCGTAAGTATTCAACAATGATTATCATATAAAGAAAAAAAAATAGCAGGGCTTATCTCCATGTAAATGAGTACATAAGTACGGTATTGTTGAAAGAGGCATTCAATCGTACTGACAAATGTCTTAACACTATAACTTTAAAATCGCTTCCTTCATTGTGAACACAAATTGTTATTTAATCAATATTAATTCATAATACCTAAATTTTATTATATGTAATAATTACAAGATGTTTAATGTAACACAATCATCCTTATCATTACCCTAAATACTAATATTAATTATTCAAAACCGTCAAACGACATGTTTATGTTTAGTGAGCAACAAATATATGTTATAAAAAGTTGAAAGTTTGTTACGGATATACAGTCCGGAAGGGATCGATCTGGCTATACGATGCCATGATTTAGGTGGTCAACTATAAGATGGCGGGACTAATAATAAGCACCCGCCTGCTATTATATACGTGGTTTGGATTAGTGGAAATGTTAAAAGGTAAATTTTCACAAGATCAATAAGAAACGTTAACCTTATTTGTATAACTATGGAAATAAAATGATTCATTGGTTAATAAGGCACAATCCAAAAATTGCTCATTCCTATTAAATATATTTATAATAATTTTATAATATTGCATTTGTCAGCAAAGGTATATCACCGAACATTTCTCGGGATATATATACTTTATAAGAGCGATTTTTATGAACAAATATCATAGTTCAGTTCGCACCACTCACTAGCATGTGATGCAGAGATGTTTCTCTAAATTATATTTGTTTATTAAAATTTACTATTACGAGTTTAATTTATTATTACTATCAGAAAAGCTTGCTTTAATTGCAAAGCCTGTGAGTGTAGGTACTTATATTCTAAACTGGGAAAATATAAATAAGGCCACTGGAAGTACCTATTATAACGTTTGAGATAAATAAATATGTAATATTATAATTATAATAGGAATATTAAGGTAAATAACGTGCTGGTGGATGATGGACAACACATAGCAAATATAGTTAATAATTATTTCACAATTTTGTCTCATAATTTATCTCAACAAACACCTTATATATAATAGCATTTTGCTAGAAACTTCTGTTTTTCTACACGGCGAGAAATAAATACATTGATCTCACCAAAATACGCTTAGCCAAGCAAAAAAATTGCATGAATATACTCCACCCATACTTCTGCCCAGTCAATCTATAGTTTTGGTAAAATATATTTGTTAAACCAAAAGCAATCGATGTGTTAATGCAAGAGAAACCTTAACTTACACTCACAATCAATTTAAGTAATTTGAACGACTAAGATAACATCCTTGGTTAAATTATATGTACCTCTCATTCATGATAACTTCTTAACTTGGTCAGTGGAGCAAACGTATAGTTTTGTTTCAACACGTTCTGCAATTTATAGTAACAAACAATTTTTGTGATTTTACAAGATGAATTGATTGCAGGTTTATTTTGACAGAACATCTCAAAAAGAATTATAGGTTCGATTGTATTGGCCCGGTATTACCAAATGCTATTGCATTGAACGGAAACCTTTGGTAAAGATTTATTCGCATTAAAGAGGAGGGTCCAGGTGATATACAATAACCTGGCAAATCTCGGTGATTAAATTGCAGCGCCATCTAGTAGTAAATTAAAAGTGCAGCACTATGCAGTAGTGAATTATAAATAAGTTATGCTACAACAAGATATTATTTACTTCTATGTCTAATTGTAACAACGCCTAAAATACTACAATATGTAGCATTATGTTAAATAATATCAATCCCATAAGACGCTATATCGTTTACTACAAAATGAAAATAATTTTGTTATTACCTTCAGTTTTATGGTTGAATAAACCATTTTTATTTTTAATGTAATCCTAATTATCACTTCCCTTCAACCATCACCATTTTATTCTATCGAAACAATTCTTTTCTTTGATTTACGCCTCAATCAAACACAAATATCTTGACACAAATGAAGCTGTTAGATCAATGATAGGTGGTGTTTAATTTTATAGCAAAATCTACTACACTAACACTTCTTAGACTAACAAAATTGTTTTTATTATGTCAACGCGTTTCATTCCCCCAGTGTTACAACGGCAAATAAGCAGTACCTATCTTTGTGAGCGATTAAAACAAATCCTGTTCTACTCTGTTCTAGTTTTAAAAAAGGCATTCGACACCTTTGACATCGAGAAGAAAGGTAGCATAGGCACTACTATGGTGGGTACCATCCTGGGCATGTTGGGTATCCAAATAACCGAGCAAATCCTAGCCGACATTATAGCAGAAGTGGATGCAGATGGTAATTACTATCTTCCTGAAACAGTACTAGGAATTACGCTTAACCAATCATTTCACATTTGCAACAATTTTAGGATCTGGCGAATTGGAGTTTGAAGAATTCATAACTTTAGCATCGAGGTTCATGGTAGAAGAAGATGCTGAAGCGATGCAGGCCGAGCTTAAAGAAGCTTTTCGCTTGTATGATAAAGAAGGTACAATAGATGCTTCGAAATGAATTGAAACGATATAAAGCGATACTTAATTTCTGATAGGTAACGGTTACATTACCACAGACGTCTTGCGGGAAATTTTAAAGGAGCTTGACGACAAAATTACCGCTGAGGAATTGGATATGATGATTCAAGAAATTGATTCTGATGGATCAGGAACAGTAGATTTCGACGGTAAGCGAAAATTAACAAATTTTCTCTACTTATGCGTACTTAGATGTGTTAATTTTCTTATTAATAGAATTCATGGAAGTCATGACCGGTGGAGATGATTAAATTGAAGAAAAATCGTGTATGAATTATATTAATTTTGGGAATGTATTTATTTTTTTACCTATCCTGTGATACCAAGTTAAACTCAATGTTACTACCTAAATATAAGGAGGAATAAGAACCACTTTACTGTTAGTTGTTTTATTCTTAAACCATCCCTTCTCCCGGACCACTTCTTCATATATATCCAGCCTGTTCTGTTACTGCCTGATTAATAGAACCTATTTACGTGTAGTGTTGCGAAGTGTTTTCTGCCGTATAAAATTATTTCCCGAAGTTCTCTTGTGTATAGGAATGGCAAGATTCCGCATAAACATGGTAAATATTTGTCTTCGAGTATATTATACAAAATTACCAAACATTTCCTTCAAATTTGACGTTCATATTTTAGGAGGAAATGGACAAAGAACAAATCTCCAGTAGGTTGAATTGATCTGACGGTAAAATATGATATTCATTAATTTTGCCTCTTTAAGCAGTGTTACAACAGACTTTCGATGCATTTGATTTGGATAGGAAAGGATATATTGGAACTGAGATGATAGGAACAATTCTGGATATGTTGGGAACGCAACTTGCGGGTGATGAATTACAGGTGAGAACGAGATATTTTGGTAATTCATTCTCTGAAAATCAAAGTTACTCTCACCCGAAAAATTATTATTTTCGTAAATAAAAATTTATTATTTTTTTATTTTCTATTTTCTTCTTTTTATTAACAAAAAAACATGCCGCGGTAAACAGTTTTTATATTGAAAATTATGGGAGAGATCGTTTTTTCTTTGATTTGCCAAGAGAGTTTATGGTTAAATATAACAAAAATTTAAAAACGATATTCAATTACACAAACTTTGAAAGGAAATTCTTTCAATCGTTACAGAAAAAACTGAATCATTACAACGTCATAGACATAAATTTGTAGAAAAGTAAAAGTATGTACTTCTAGAAACCTAATAAAGTGTTTTTAAAAAGACAACAACTTTATTGCAACCAAGTTCTGTCGGTTCTGTCTTATCGCTAGCACTAAATTCTTTTATACGCCTTTAAGTTATATAAATAACATTTTCGAAATCATATACATGAGTGTTCTTCATTCAATTTATGTTTCAACCCCCATAACAACATTAATTTAGCTAAATTACCACCGGCCACTGGCTGAAATATTCTAATCTATATTCATGATAATTCCATTTTCAATACTAAATCGAATTTCTCCTGACTGCAGACTGTCATATCTGAAATAGATGAAGACGCAAACGGTGAAGTCAGCTTTGAAGAATTTGCAAAGCTTGCAGCTCGCTTTTTAGTGGAAGAAGAAGAAGACACGGAAGCGATACAACTAGAGCTTAAAGGAGCGTTCAGGCTGTACGATAGAGAAGGCAATATAGTAGTTCTAAGTGGTTCATTTAAGAATTAAAAAAAAAATTAATATTCACAGGTAATGGATTCATAACGACTGACGTGCTTAGGGAAATTTTGCGTGAATTGGACGATAACTTAAGCGATGATGATTTGGATAATATGATAGATGAAATAGACGCAGACGGATCGGGAACTGTTGATTGGGAAGGTGATTTAATTGTTAATTTACAATCATTTAATCAAAAATAAAAATTTTGTTTTAGAATTCAAAGCCGTAATGATTGGATAATCATTAAGCATTAATTATATCGGGAATGTATTTACTAAATTCCATAACAATTAAGGGAAGAATACTACCATCAAATATTATGTCTCTTTATATACGTACGAATAAAACTTATTTACAATTAGATATTCCTATTGGTTTCTAATTATTTTAGACTATTTGTCCTCGTCATCCCTGCCAATCACTAAAGGTTAAGGCGATTGATTCGTCTATAAATACAAATACAAAAAGTATATCGTACAAAATACATATTCAGTTTATTAGTGGTTCAGTGCGTGCAATTAATTGTCCGTTAATCTTTGACGATGGTAAGTTCACTTACACAAAAATGTAAATTGCATTTTATGTACGATTCTTTTCTTACTGGAATATCTAGTCCGCCAAACCAAAAGACAAAAAGGCCGAAATCGATGAGAGATTAAATGAATTGGGTAAACAGTTGGATATATCAAAGGATCAAATGAGAAGTAAGTTCCACTTAATTTTTTTTCACAGAATCCTAACTACAGCCCACATCTTATCTCTGTTGCAGTGCTAAAAACAACGTTTGATTCTTTCGATGTGGAAAAGAAGGGCAATATTCCTGTAGACATGATCGGTCAAATTCTGGATATGTTGGGACACCAATTAACAGCAGAGGAATTACAGGTATGGTATCAATATTGGTTGAAATCTATATAAACTCCGAAATTCATTCTCCTTTCATTTTAGGCAATTATAGCAGAAATTGATGAAGATAAAAATGGTGAGATGGATTTCGACGAGTTTGCTCATTTAGCTGCTAGATTCCTAGTTGAAGAGGAAGAAGATACCGAAGCTATTCTAAGAGAATTAAAAGATGCTTTCAGGTTATACGACAAAGAAGGTAGCAGAAGTCGAATTTATATGAATACTCGAAGATAATCCATCTATTCTTACAGGGCTTGGATTTATTACAACCGACCTGCTTCGAGAAATATTGAAGGAACTAGACGATAAAATTACTCCATCAGATTTAGACCAAATGATTGAAGAAATTGACGCAGATGGTTCCGGTACTGTAGATTGGGAAGGTAAATTATTTTAATGATAATTGCACTTAATATTTATTTTATTTATTTCTACTTGTTCTAGAATTCAAAGCAATGATGATCGGATAAACAGATCTGTTATGACAATTAAGTTTTAAAATACACAATTTTTTTAATATTAAAAATAATTGGAATTGACATTTTATGTTATTTGACAAAATAAATTAAATTTAATACCACATATTTTTAATTTTACCTTTAAAAACTCATGTGCAGATCCAAACGCCATTAATAAATTACTACATCACAATTATACAACTAACATTCTTGTGTCCACGGCCTCTTATGTATATAAATTATATACTAGGAGTCTGCGCGACTCTGAGCGACCAAAATTTTCGCGTGGCTCTAAAATGAGATAAAACAGGGGTACAGTGGCTCCAGCTTTCATTTAAAACCATTAAAGGGAATTTAAATACAACTAAAGTGAATTACATATAAAAGGCACCGTAAAGTGGCGATCTCTATGAAACAAAAATAATGCCTTGACTAAAGTACGCAAAGGTCGGTTAGACTGTAAGTCTATATTATATTTAGGAGGCTGTGTTGTGTCGCTACAAGTGCTACTGTTAACTCAGAGATGGCGCTTACGTTGTTGCATAGAGGTTTGGAATAAAAAAATATTTTATTAAATTATTTTCTATTTTCATCATACATTATATGCAAGATTAGGTGATTGCTTCGTGAAGAAATCCTATTTTATCAACCAACGCCATCAACGGAATTACAAATATTAACAATTTTTTAAAAATATTTTAATGTGTTAATATATTCAGAGGGTTCTATAAATAATTTAGATTAAGTTTTACTCTGATTGTGTAAAAAAATATACATATTGATATAGTTTAACCCCCCTCTATTATTATTATTATTATTAATTATTTCTACTTTATTTCTTATGTCTGTTATGTTCGGTATTCCCCATACCGTTTTCTTTTCCTCTGCACTACCTTAACTCACCGCTTCTTTACCTTCTATTATTTTTCTCCTTTTACCATCTAGCTTCTCTGTCACCTCATGCACTTTTTTTTACCCTGTGTCGTCCCTATTTCGTGTTCCTTTATTAATTCTCTCTCCTTATTTTTGGTGATGTCCAGACCTCCCATTTCCAAATCGTTATCTTGCTTTCTTGCCAACTTTTGAATCATTCTCTCTAATCTATTCATCGCCTCTTGATGTCTTCTCTTATTATCTTGACTCATTTGTCTGACCTGTTAATCACCTCTTGATGCTTTTTTTCTCTCTCTTGCTCCTTTTCCTCCTTCTCTTTTCCCCTTTTCTCTCTCTCTATAGTTTCTCCAGTCTCATCGCTTCCATTATCTCTTGTCTCATTCTCTCTAACCTCTTAATCATCTCCTGATCCTTTTTGTCCATGAAGTCCATTATTTTCTGCCACCTATCCTCGTTTTGCGCTGTTGTGCTTGTCGTCGACAGTACTGCATCACCCTGTATGTACTCTTCTGCTGAAAACTCCTGTGGCCTGTCTCTTTGCCCATTTGCTTTAGGTCTACCCCTGCCACTAGGTTTCTCCATTATTCAAATTTTCAATTCAATAAAAATGAGACGACAGATACGAAATATATAGGCGAATAGGTAAATCGATTACGCCGCGCGGATAATAAACACTTATATATAAAAATTGATTTGTTTTACTTTCCCTGAACAAAATTATCTTCCTCACCTTGAGTAATGGGCACAAATTGACAATTTACTTGAACTTCGCCCCACGTTCTTGAGCTCCATTTGATGTTTCTCTATTGACAGTTAAAAATATATCCTGCTCATAATCCAGGATGATTTACTGTTAGAAGAACTTCCCTGTAATATAGTGGTATTGCCCTTCGATAATACTATTTAATTTTATCATAATTTAATATCATTAATTTAACATTTAAATACGGGGTGTATACAAGGTATCCCGTATCGTTATGTTCAAATTTTAGGAGTGTAAAGTAGACTTCATTTCAAGTAACAAAAACCCAAAACTTCTATATCCATTTTTATTTGTTTCAAAGTTACAGATCTATGAATGTGATTTTCAGATCATGAAAAAAAAATGTAATCCTAAAGTCAATACAAACTGATTTT
>JARFOC010110353.1:0-11699 GCA_031763485.1 Osmoderma eremita | reverse complement strand
CTTCACTCATCGAGGTGGTAAGGGTATTTTTTATTTTTTACTATTTTAAGCCACCATATCCTATTTTGTATTTTATACGGAAAATTAAATGGCTGGATGTAGGCTATAAAATGAGCAGATAAAATTGGTTATAACCCTTAAGCGTTTTAGGGACAATTATTTTTTAATTAAACTTTACTGTTTTTCATGAATCTGATGGAGAAATCACAAGTAAACTTTTACATAAGAAGAAATTCAAAAAAGTAACAAACTAATTATTTAGTCGCATGTCAAAATACCACTAGCATTGGAAACAAATGACCTCGTAAAATAGTTAAATAAAAGTAATGAGACCCTTATATTTAAGGTATAAAAATATTCATCTCTCCCCACCTAAAATGAAAGTTTAGTGTCTGATAACTATTTAGACATAATGAAAATTAACCATTTTTTTTTAAATTCAGCTTTGCTTGACAATAACAATACTTCTATTTACGTTGAGAATATTCTCATGCTTCTCAGAATATCCTCGAGTAACTGGACTCCAGTTCAAGTTGTAGCTGTGTCTATTATTTTGTGCCCAATTATTATATCAAGATGAAAACCATTAAATAAGAGAAATAATAAATATAATTACACACAAATAAAATATTTTTAACAACAATCATAACAGTGGGCTCTCTGTAACCCAAATACTTACACAAAAAAAAATCTAATATCTATTTTATTGTATCTAAACCCCAATAAAACTTTTAACAAAGCCCTTTTTTTAATTCTAATGTCCAATAATTAAGATAGATAACCACTCGACTTGTGATACTTAGGTGTAATTTAAATTGCATAACCGAATTTCCCTCAGCATTTATGATGAGGTGACACTATCCTGTAATACTATTAACGTTGTGATAAAATATCAACTTATTTAAACATTAATATTGATTTAATAAAGATTAAACACCCAACCAGTGATCCATTATTGACAAACTACAGGTAAGTGTTTTATCTCCCCCTTAATTGATAGTAAATACCTTATAACGTTAATCTGCATATATGGCAATAAGGGTTAGGTTTGGAATAAGCTTTGAACTCAGGAAAGATGTTTTCTTTTCTGAATTCCATGGCAGCTACAATTGTCAGGAACGGCAAAGACAGCATTTGCGGCTCAGGATGATACATTGAATGGGAATGCTCTTTATTAGATGTCATCAGGATTCACGAGAAACTAGGCTAATCTCTTTCAAAGACTTGGGTCATTGTAGCAGGTAATTAGCACTGGTTTATCTACGTTTTTATTTAAGAAAAGTATGAAATTGTTTCAAGGATTTTCCTTAATGGTTAAAAATTAACATATCTAAACTTTCTCAAGGCAAATGGCGCAATCCATTTTGTTTTTATAACAAACTATCATTGTTTTCCGAATTTTTCTACATCTTTTCATATTTTTCTTTCTTTTAAATCTTTTCAGATTAGACAAATTCTACAGCTGTCACATACACTATTAAATTGAAGATTTAAGATATAAACTGCCCATTTCTACCTGGAAATAGGATGAATATGGATTTCTAATAATGAATTCCTTCATTTGCCACCTTTGACAAGTTTCCATCCCTCTACCCGTTTGACTCTAATATTATTAATTTAACTATTAGATATTACTTATTTTCTAACTTATTCTTCATTAAATTTTGGTTCAAATAATTATTACATTAATTTTAATTGTATTTAATACATATTTCTCCTGAGATTTTGACATTAATTCTAACATTGAAGCTTCCTATCTTATTCATGGCCTTTAATTGTCCGTTATGAATTAATATTATTTGTATTAGGCATTCACTTTCCCTAACATTACATGTAGATAGTCTATAATTATAATTGTTATTTACTTATAATGCCAAAAATCCCTCGGAAGCAATGATGATGATTTTGAGATTCTCATTCTACCGTAATAAATATTTCCAGTTCTTATTTCAGCCTTTTTTACCATTACATGAATGTCCCTGTAAGCTGGGAGTATTGCCCCTTTTTAGCATTATTTAATATTAACATAATTTGATTTCCCTGGCTCGACATACAAATACAAATGTTCATAAATGTGTGTACGCTCCATTACAATATACATATATAAATATATTTAACTTTTACTTTTATATATAAAGTTTATAAACAGTGAAGAAACATTTTCCGTTGTGTTTTAGTAACAGTTTCCAAATCTGCCAAAATATATTGTATATTTTCCCAGTAATTACTACCTATTAACTTTCAAAACGCGGAGAAAAATCCTTTAATTAACGAAAAATAAACGAAAAAGGTTTGAAGCAAAATAAGGGCGATATCTAAATAATACATCAGTATTGATACAATGTCTAATGTCTGTAGAACTAAATTATTAAATACACACTTTAACATGTCGCTTTCTCTAACAAAACTGAATATACTCCATTTGTGCTATAGGTACAAGCTGAATCGAAATAAAAGAGAGTTTTGTTATGGATTAACTATATACAACAACTATACAACAAGTACAAATCCGCCACAAGCGGATCTCTCCATTAGAAAGAAGATAAACTTTAACGTACAAAAACTGTTTAGTCCGAGCATGGTGTAAGGGGACGTCTCGTTCAACAACCTGCTAAAAGTGGTGTATACCAAAGATTTTTTTTTATTAGTAAAAGTATTATTGTATGGTTGATGCCGACATCAAAGTTTCACCTTTGTTTTTGCGGAGATATACGAAATTCGCCGAACTTTAACCATGAATAAATAAATGTCAGTAAACTGAGAGAAATAGATTGTACTTTTTAATACAAATATAATATACTTTAATATATTTTATAGCTCCTATAGGGACAATCATAATTTATGTTACCGGTTAATATATTTGTATAATCAGTTTTAGTTAATAGATTTTATTAACTGGTATATTAGAGAAGGAAGGTGTATTATATTAATATTATTAGTTTTAACATATATTTTAATAATAATGAAAGTTTATTCTATATGCATGTAGTACTGGATAATATTGTAGATAATTAACACTACTATCTTTAAAATACACATTATTATATAGGACTTCAGCAATACAATATATTAATAATTATATCCACTATTTGTAGATGGTGTAATCTAGATTGCACCTCTTACTATGATACAATCTGTATATATTACTCTTAATAAACAGCATATACCTTACCTTTTTGACAATAATTATTTTAATTATTAATATATAGAAATTTATAATCTAATTTCTACAATCCATTTTTCTCAGTGTATGCTAGTGTAAAAATGGTAATACCTAACTTTTACCTTTATGTTGTAGAATAATGTGTTTCAATTAAAAAATCTAATCGAGCGACTCTCGTATACTACCTATCAAAATTTCGTGGATAATTTGAAATAGGTTTAGATGAATAAAATAAAGTAACTAATTAGATATCACAAAATCGTCAAAATTGAGCAGAAAATTAACAGGTTAAATGGGGATAACATGTTATACCAACTATGTTGGGAAAAAAGGTCATTACGAGAAGGAGACAGTTATCAACATTTGTAAATTAAGTTAAAGAATATACATAATATAAGTAATTATACAAAGGATAAAACGGTTTTCAAACACAGTAAACAATAAGGTGGCATTTGAATAATATGATATTACCAAATGAAAAATTTTGGACATTAATTCTCGGAAGTGAGAAATTTTATCAAAATTCACAGAAACAGTTAGGATGCGAAAATAACATCATAGTTCTAAGAATAAGTTATATAACAGTATAATAACCAATACAAAAATGGTTAATTGTAATCAATATTTGCCTGTATAAACCCATAAGAGTACTATTTGTCAAAAAAGAAACACTATTTCTTTCCAAAACTACGGAGAGAAGATACTATTCGTGTTTCTTGGCCGTCGTCAGGATGAATTCATCACGAAATTGGAAGGTAAATCTGTAAATTCATCAGTTAATAGTGAACCATGCCAGGTATCCGATTAGGTAAATTCTAGAAAAGTTAAAGGAAAAATATCATTAAAATAAGATAAAAATAATATGGGAAATTGGAATACTGTAGAATAGTTCTATATTTCAAAAGAAACTGTTGCTCAGTTGAATTTCTTTATGAACTACAAATAAAATTCTACAGTCACAAAATAGAGGGCGTAAGTTGTTGCGATAAATGGTTGAACGGTATCGAAGGGTTGACTTATCTCGATTCAGTGCACTGTATATAAATGATGCTACGCAGAATTAACAAGAAAACAAAAGATGCTGAGTATATCACAACAGTATATATCGACATCTCCAACGAAGACTATACTCAAATTTTCCACTATTTGAGTTACATATACTAAACGTTTCATTCAGCTAATCTTTTCCCTAGAAGAAGGTCGTATCTTGCATTTTCAACAGGCTGTGAACACAATTGAAGCCTGGATCGAATAGTATCTTCGATTTGTATGCACAATCCACCGAAGACAATCGTATAGTTGAGTTACTATATTTTCGACGTCGATTAACCGGTTAGTATCAGTCGTATCTTGAGTTATTTTAGTTTTCGGTGCAATTTTGAGGCTAGGTGTAGTTTGTGTAAGTTTTGCTGTGACAACAAAAATGTGCTCCAGGAGAAATTTAATTTTAGAACTTGCCAGGGAGTCATATAGTAATGTTGAAAGTAATGTTTTACCTGAATTTTGGCAATTGCAAAATCATACAGGACAATGGGATTTTGTTGCTCGTAATGTAGCCAAAGAACAAGTGACTGTTTCTATCAACTCCCAGTCTGGAATATTTCCAATATTCGCGTTGAAGAAAATCGCATTTGCAAAGTTATGGTTTTGGGACCTCTTGATATTTCAGAGGTTTGGATAACTACATCATTAAGTAAATTAAAAGAAGATGGAACATTAGAAAAAGATATGAGTGGGAAACACAGTACACGACCACACAAACTAACGACTAACGAAATGAACGACTTTCAGAAACCACATCTTGTGGTACCTTTTCATTATATTCGAAAAGGCTCAACGAAAATGTACCTCGAGGAGGGATTGAACATCCAAATGATGTATCGATTATACACTGAAAATTGCAACGATTGCAAGACGATTTTATTAATTTTAAAATGTGTACTGAAAATGAAAATTGAAAATTAATGCAGACAGAAACCCATTCAAAGTGAGCCAAATAAGGGACATTAGACTTTCGTATGAAAATCCATACACTATACAATTCATGTATAAATTTAGTGGCGATTTAAAGAGTAGTGACATCAGGAAAAATTGTCAAATATCTAGAGGACGATCCTCCGCTATTAACAAGTTCCTTCCAAAATTATTGTACGACAGTGTACTACCGACAGACGACAAAAAATGAATGTGATAATGGCAAAATACCCATTATGTATCATGCCTTTTAGAGGTCTGATTTCAAGAACATCCATGACTACTGACAGTGAAGAAGCTGACATCGATGAAGTGGAGAGTGAAAATCCTGAATAAAAACATGTGATTTTCAAATAGCTCCGGTCAAGAAATAATTTAACATTCATGTTAACAGAATGTTGTATTAATGTATTTAAATAAAAGTCATGAAATAGCATCTGTGTAACAAATATTTTAAACAAAATCTCCAATCTCCAAAATCTCTAAGCGAAGGAATTAAAAAAAATGTGTCGCATTTCTGATTGTTCAGTTAAATACAATACTATGAAACGATGAAAATATCCGATTTACAACACCATCATTTTTACTGCTGATGTAAATGTTTCTTTCAAATTATCTCAATTGTGCAAATAACGAGTTACTATAGTCTTCGTTGGATACGTCGATATATATATTGCAATTTGTCAAATTTGACATAGTCTAGTCTGAGGAAGCCACTCTGTTGTCGAAACAATTGTAACTGTGTTGCAATAAATAGCAAAGGAGATTATTATCACTTTTACTGGGTATTTATCTAAATCTATTTAAAATTATAAACGAAATCTTGACAGGTAATATACGATGCTTTGGTTTTCTTTTTTAATTGAAACCATTCCAGTACATATGTATATACTACACAAACACCCCCTTCTAAATAAAAACTGCCTGCATTAATATTTCATAACATCAAAGTGAAGTTTCAAAGTATAGTTAAATACTTCAGCCCGCCGTCTTAGGGAGACGGCATTCAACTTTTTATTCAATTAATTTCAGCACGACTAGGTAATCTTGCCAACAGGGTTCCTTAACACCCTAAAATAATTATTAATTATTAAAATCACTTACCTCTCGATAATCACTTTATAATTTACCCAAGATACCTCATTTATAAAACAAGAATATTTTTGCAGTGTAAATTAAAGAATTAGCCAATGATGTTCATTAATGATTTATTTTATATTTATTTGGTCTAAATATTAACCCCGTAACGTTTTACAGACATTTTCAGGTAGGGAAAAAGCACACTGCGGTGCAATACGTTTATTGCTGTAATGGCATTTCTGCGGTACTAATTTTTTTTTATATACAATTTTGACAGTGAATTCGAGTGAATGGTATCTTAATTAATAATGATAATAACAAAACAACTGGCTGCAAGTAATTAAGAAAATGAAAATTTAAGGAATAAAATACAATACTCTTAGATAGAAAACGATTTCATAATAAAAAAAAATAAATACAAACAGAGGCTGGAACATCTTACATTTTTGCTGCATATTATTTTAACTCATACACAGAAATAATCTTTAGGTAGAATACCAAGTATTTGGTATCATTCGAATGAACAAGAACTTTTCTTTAAAATTAGCGCAAGGTATCAATTTTTTTAATTTAAGTTTTTATGCGAAATCTGTTTAAGTACTTTACTGCGTCCTATTAGTCACAGAAAACAAGTTTCTTATTGATATGTTAGGAAATTTCTTTGTCTTGTCACATCGCTCTAATTAGAAGAATTAAAAAATAATATTGTGCTAGCCAAAAAAAAAACTAACATATCATCATATGTTTTCTGATGATAATGTGGAAAATGCAGTATGCAAAATTTCAAAATTCAAATCTGATCTTATTACCTATCAAACGGGAAGTGATAAGTTTAAAAAAATAGGGCATCTTTAGTAATACTACATTTCCAATTATATTAAGAAATGTTGACGGATGACGTCCGTCATTAATAGATATGTATCATAGCCATGCTGTCAAAGTTTCGTTTACATCTACTGGAAACATTGATATCTCAATAACGGTAGACTAATGACAGAAGCGAGAAATGAATTAGGGATATACCAGACAGGGTAGACAACTCGTATAGAATAAAATTCGGCAGTTCGATATCCAAGGGGCTGCTCACATATTAGGAAACCCAGTGTTCCAAGTAGGCAATTCTGAGTTTACTAGTTGTCACGTACCTCGCTTGTTCAATCCTTAGCGAGGAAACCGCCTATATACTCCGAAATATTTTAAACGTGCATCAAAGATAACAATAGGGCTTGCAGTAGGATGATAGTAACCCTTATATTTTCACAGCCTATAAGGAAAACAAGTAACAATTTATTATAGAAACTCGACATTACCCGAAAAATTTGACAGTAGATTTATGGTATAAGAAATATTTTTTAAGAAAGTAGATGCGTACTAGTCAGTTTTGCTGAACCGTGTTATTAACTAATATTGCAAACAATACCAAACCGTAGTAGGTAGTATTATTTATTGTTTCAAAATAATAATTTCTATTGGCAAAATCAGCAATACTCGTACATTATCGTCTTACCATCGTTATTCATTGCGTTTAGTGTGTACCTCATACGTTTTGTGTTAGAGTGAAATCGCTAAGACGTAGGTACACATACATCACCTTGCGCAGTGAACCGACTTGTAACATCTGTCAAGGGTGAGTTCGTACCATTGGCGTCGTGCTGTAGTATAAACGTAGCCTCAGCTCTCACCTAGGTGCCAAATTATATTGTACGTAGCGCGATCTGCCATACTTGCATTATCTCCGCCGGCCAGCATCACCGCGCGCGACACAGTAGCACGAAGCACGCCTATTTGAATCATATTGTATCTATTTTGCACAACCAAAGTTCTAGGAAGTGTTCATCGATTTCTGATACACTATACCACACTATACACTATACACTATACCAACGCAGAGAAGGTGAAAGAAAGAGAAGTTCGAAAGTGCCAGGAGATTTTTCCCCAGGACAATTTTGCAGGAATGGAGTTTTGTGCGTCCGTGGTGGAAAGGGCTAACGAAGGCGAGTTTTCCAACGAGTGTTCCTTTCCACGTCATGGCAAGCATAATCCCTCAGTTGTGCGATATTGGTCTCGACAAAATCAACATCTGATCCGTGACGTAAGAACCTCGAGAAACTTAACGTTTGGGCGGGTATCTTGGGTGATAACATTATAGGATCGTTTGTTATCGGCGGCAATTTGAATGGAACGAAATATTTGGATTTGCTGCGAACGCAAATTATTCCGACTGTCCGTCAACTTAACCTCGATTTAGAAGCAATTTGGTTTATGCAAGACGGTTGCCCCGCGCATAACACCAGATTAGTAACGTGAAGAATTGCAAGGACTGTGGGCTGGTATCACTAATACGTCGTGTCGGGAAATCCACACCACACAAATTGATTTAAAAAAAATTCGGGACATATGTCTCAAGAGCACATCGGCTCTCATTCTCAACCAATTCCCGAATAACAAAAGTTATATCTAACATGCACGTTTAAGAAAGGAAATATGTACATCTATCTCTATTTATGAACACTTATCCTAATATATCGGAAAAAATCTGCCTAACCCCGAATAGCAGGTAGTTGTTTATTTATGAGCGTAGGGCGTGCAACATCTGTTGGCCTGCATTTAAGAAAAATATATAGAATGTCCCTTTTCGTTCTCCGTAAAAATATTCATTAAGCTAGAATGTTCTAAAATTCCCTTTCCGCGATTTAGTAAGTTCGATCCTTTCTTAATATGTATCGTTTCATACGCGTCTAATTCTGGCGGCGTTTCTTAATAATTTCAAATTATCGGGAGCAATTCGATGATTCGTTTCAATCATGTGTTGTGCTACCCTCGATTCTTCTGATCTATTATAACAGTAACGGCCATATGTTCTTTAAACCGCGTTTCGATAGCTCTTCCTGTCTGTCCAATATAAACCTTATCATAGACGGCGCATGAAATCTCATAAATTCTCGACTTTTGTTTGTGAGAAGATATGTCTTTCGGATTCCACAGAAGGTTACGTAACGTATTCCAGGAAGTCAACGCGACTGCCAAAGTTTGGCTTTTAAACACACTATTTATTCCTTTTGTGATTTTATTTAACGGTAATTTAACAAATTTCTCTTCTGGCGGTTCTATTGACACTAAGGTTGTGGTATTTATCAGAAGTTGTTTATATTGGAATTTCTTGAGCGTTCTTTCGGCATCGGTAGAAGAGAAACCATTATAGATGGCTATATCCTTAATGTATTTGAATTCTTTATTATACTTACTCTTATTCAATGGGAATTTTACTAATCTATTAATTAAGAAATTGATCGCGATCGTTTTTTATTGCGCGCAGTGGTTTGAGTCAGCCGTTATGAACCTTCTAGTTTCTTTTCTATAGACGTCAACTTCTAGTTTATTCTCGTTGTTCCTAATTATCATGCTGTCTAAGAAAGGGAGGCGATTGTTCACTTCTTTTTCTACTGTAAATTTCATAGTGCGAAATTGTGAATTCAGTTTTCCGAGAAAATCGTCAATGGTCGATTTTGTTGAGTCAAATACCGCGAAAATATCGTCAACGTACCTAAACTAGATTCTGGGAAAATATGCCGCGTTCTTTTTCATCTTTAATTAAAACTTGCTCATGAAAAGATTAGCAACGAATAGTGACAAAGCATTCTCCACCTGCCGTAACTTCCACCAGCTCATAAAATTTACCGCCTTAATAATATCATTAATAATATAATAAACTGATAAACTGATTTTCGGACATGCATAATTTGGTTAACCTTTTGTACTGCGTGATTTTGATTTCATCTATTTTATTGTATTTTTTTCCACCAGATATTCTAACGTGTCTGGTATTGGTGCGCTGGGAAAAAGTGAACATACGTCAAACGATTCCAAAATTTCCCCTTTGTTTAGCTGGATGTCTTTAATTTTATTAACAAACTCCAATGAGTTCTGAGCTTTTAACTTTATAGGGCAATTTTTTTTACTCGTTCACTATCCATTTGGACAATATGTACGTCGGTGAGTCAATTCCCGCGACAATTGGCCTCATTGAATCGCCCGGTTTGTGTATTTTCAGGAGACAGTACATTTTTGGTACAATGGGGTTAGAGGCCGTAATTTTAAATTTAGTGCTCGCGTTTATAAATTTGCAATCGACGGCAACGGATTTTTTTGTCAGCTCTCTATTAGGGCCTGCAGCTAGGATTTTGTTAACCCTATTGTAATATTCCGGTTTGTCAAAGATGACTATTTCATTTCCCTTCTCCGCCTTAAGATGTTGCTTAGACCTTTAACAACCTTGAAATCATCATTCTTTTTGTTGTTTGTGTCTGCGTTTACCATGTTTTTCAAGATTTCAATTTTACGCGCGTTCCTAATATAATCTCTTGTGTTGGTAATGGAGTTTTTAGAAAACACCTTTCTTAATCGTGTTATTGCCGAGAAGAGTTCCATAAAATGGCCACCTTGATAACCCGACCCCAATCCCTGCATTTTTTTTCTATGGGGTTGTCAAACAAAATCTCTACAGTTTTGCGACAATACGATAGACTCGGCTATTGTTTGGCCGCGAATGGGGGTATCTTCGAATCCTCTGTAAAGTGACTTTGTCAAAATTTCAATTTGTTCTGTAAAGTTTATTTTTCCTTTGTTTATTTTAATAATAATCGTGTTTATTTATCTACTTAGAATTACTTTTTCGTTCTAATGCCTCGCATAGCAGCTACAAAATGAATATAAGAAACTGTACTTTTTACCGTAATCTGAGAGTATAGAAAAATTACGCAGTAATACGTGATTGGGCAGACATGTGTGCCTACCCTTGCTCGGTTTATGATACACTGCGACTGGATATCTCTCGTTGTCAGTGAGACCCGAACGCGCGGTTGCCATTCACAAAGCAATCCCCCGTTCCGATGTGGACATACGTCTATAATCTGTGTATATATTTTACCAAATATTAATAGTGTCGCCACAGGTGGCATAAATTCGCGAGTATCAATTAGAGTATTTTCACTATACAATCAGTTAGCTTGTGATTTATACTTACAACTGTGCAGGTGTCGACACATCTACCAGACTGAGACATACATTATGGGTATTTACAAATAATATAATTAGGACGCATTTCGGTACAAAGGGCCTTTATTTTCTTTGTTCGAACAGATACCTTGTAGGGAATTGTTCCATTTATGGTGTGTATAGCAGACTCTAATTAGATTAATTAGCTAAAAGGAAACATGCGCCAAAGCGGTATCGTATTTAGTTAAAATGTGACATTTCGCAAGGCGAAAGAACATGTGGCAGCTTTGATTAAAAACTGCCTAACCAATGGTAAAATTCAGGAATTGAACAATGTATCAAATTGAGGTTTATTTGTGTCATCTACACAATATAGGGAAAATGCGAGTTGACGTTTCTCGACATTGCGGCTTGTAACGGTACTCTTACAATAATAAATAAATCAATAATTTGGCTACCATGAGTACTCTATTGTATACTTGTCTCA
>JARFOC010110342.1:0-11700 GCA_031763485.1 Osmoderma eremita | reverse complement strand
CGATCGCTTCCTGGCTTACAAACCTTTACAATAACAATAAAACGACAAGATGTTGTAAAAACATCATTGCAATACATATGCGAAAGTGAAAGGACTAGTAGGAATATGGAAAGAGGGGATAGGAAATATAGGAATGATGATAAGCTCGAAGAAAACAAAAATGATGAGAATAAACAACAAACATAACGACGAGATGAGAAAGTTAGAAATAGACGGAGACATTATTGAAATAGTAACGACATTTGAGTACTTGGGTTCAGTAATAACAGAGGATGGAAGAATAGCACATAGAATACGGAAGACAAAAAATATCTACTGTGCAATTAACAAAACAATATTAGGCAAAACAGAAATTGATAAACAAGTGAAATTAAAGGTATACAACACAAAAGTGAGGCCCACATTAACATATGCAAGTAAAACTTGGACGACAAACAAAAAACACGAAGGTAAATTGAATGCGACGGAAATGGAGTTCTTAAGAAAAATCGAGGGAAAGACAAGATAAGATAGAATACCAAATGAAACAATAAGGGACTCGCTGAAGCAAGCGGGAATAGTGGAATTTATAGAGAGGAAACAACTGCGATCGTTCAGCCACCTGAGAAGAAAGGAAAGTGACAGTATTAAGGAATCAGGAGGGGAGAAGGGAAGAAGATGACGACGACCTAGAACAAAAGTGGATGCAGAAGATTGAAGAAATGGGAATGAAGAGAGACAAATCGTTGGTGGAGATGAAAAGGCTCGCGATGAATCGGGAAGCGTGGAAGAACTGGACCTCCAATTCGACACTCTAATGGGTTATAAGGATAAGGAAAGAAGAGGAAAAAGAAAGTTTCATACCGGTATATCTTAAGGGACTATCGAATGGTAGTCCCTAATTCATAGCGTCAATTTCATTTCTTATGCTCCAATCGATGTATTTATTGAAAATATAATATAGCCTGTGTATAGTATCTGTACTGGGTATCTGTGTGATTATTTAGGGAGGATAACTAATTTTAATTAATATGAAATAATTATGCGTCTTATAAGGATGACAGTATTATAGATAGTGCTTCTTGGAATACAATAAAAAGAATCTGTAGGAATTTTTATAAAGATAGCTTTCGCCCTAAATATATTATTAATTTGGTTAGATATTGGGTGTTCCCTAACATATGCCAGGCATTTACATACTAATAGGTATGCTAATAACTTGCGTCGTTACAAATATCATACACGAACATAATATATTCATTTTCATATCAAACAGATTTCAAAACGACAAGGTCAAGGGTTTCAAAGGTTAAAGAGACCTTTAATACTCGTGGTCGTAGACTTTAATGGTTCAGTGACATTTTCGCCGCAGGTAGTTAACACATTGCATTTTAATTCAAAGTATCTATTGTTTTCCTCTGTAATAGAGTCTCTTTGTTTCCTATTTATTTTTCAATATCACGAAGGTTCTTCGTTTTTGAACTTTTATTGCAGATAGTTTTCAGAAAAAAAAAATTGCTACCAGCAGGAATGATCGAGATATGCGACCTTTATTTGATACATTACACTTCGACCACTTCTCTACAGTGGCTACCAAACACATAACAATAATTTATTGAATTTAAAGTACTTGCTTTCATATATCTTATTTAAAACGTATAATAAACACACTGTATGGGATTACTCCTCCCGCGAAAAATATTAATTAATTCGGGACATGTGTTTCGGGAACACATGGATTCCCATCGTCAACCGTATAAGCGTATAACCGATTCGGTTACACGGTTGACGACCTATTCCTGAAATACGTGTTCCGAATTAACTAATTATTTTGTGCGGGTGGAGTAATCCGATACAGTGTGCTTATTGTGCTGCCCTACTGTCCTTGCAATATTTACTAAAACGAATAGGTTTGAGTAGAAAGTATCTAAGATATTGTTTTCTCAATTGAAACACTTGCTAGACAGTCAATTGAAACAATCTTTGCTTATTTCAAATAAATCATATATTTAATTTTGAATATATATTATGTATATGGAGTTTAGGATAGTTTCAAGTAAAAAATATTTTTATTTTGGTTTCAAAATAATCAATTGTTCGCGCAACAACGTTTGTTTAAGTCAAGGAATAATTTTTTGTGTGCAATACTAGGCAATATTCTTCCTCTTGCTTTACGACACAAATTGGCGCTTAAGAAGGAACGACAAAAACGCTGTGATATGAGGAAGGGTAGGTACTAAATATAGGCTACTGTTTTCTTTTTTGGTTATATCTTTAAATCTATTTAATTCTTATAGCAAATGGTTGCAGTACTTAAAAGCAAGACTATTTGTTCGGCAACAGCAGAAACAATTATTCTGAATAATGAATCTCATCAAATATTGAATTTAATTGAGTATATCTGCACTTTATAACATAAATGGTGAATGCTTTCAATATGAGCTACTTCCGAAATATTTATAAAATTCAGAACAAGATCCTAAATACATGAGAATATTTATTAAAATAATTCTTACAAATGATAGAAGGGAAGTATATGTTGCTAAAATTTGATCCAGTAACATAAGTTAATTTATTTGAAGGAATCGAACTTATAATGTTCAGGGCCTCTGCAATCAATGCGAGTCCATATGCGATTTACAGAACCTGGTTTTGTAGACACCACTAAGGGCCGGTTTGACTATAGTTAACCTTGAGTTCAACTGAACCGGTCACCAAGAATTATGCTGGTTCATTGCCGTACCAAAAGCAAGCAAACGTACTACTTGACTATCAGTCAAGATCGGTTGATAATAATATAAAGAATGCATTTACTAGCAAAAGTAGATACATAGTAGAAAATGAGCACCAAAATTCTAAATACAAAGCCAAGACAATACAAAGTCTGGAGTATCTGGATATCTGTTTGTATTGGACGTAAAAATGATATATAAAACAAACAACTGTTTCGGGCTACCAGGGCCTCATCAGTGTACGACGGACGAATGTCTGACTGTGCGTGAGGATGTCTGTTGCTACACGACAGATGTGTTGTGTGATCCCAAAAGTATATTAATATATGCTTAAATATATTTATATACTTGCATGTACTTGTCGGCTATTGGCAGAAATAGTTTTCGATTTAGTCATATCAACGCCATAAGGATCACCCGCTAACACAGATCTCTATTGCCTCGTAACTTAGTTATCGCATGGAAATTACGCCATGAATCCGCTGCTGGGTGTTAGATGCCTTTGGAGTGTTACGAAAGTCATTCTAACGTGAAGTTGATGATACGGCGTACTTAACGGCAAACAGGCATTCCTCCGTCGTACACTGATGAGGAATTAGTAGCCCGAAACAGCTGTCTATGCGTGAGGCTGTTACACGTCAGATGTGCTGTGTGATTCCAAAAGCATATTTATATATTTTAAAATATATTTATATCCTTTCAACAATTTGATTTAATAAAATTCGGAACATATGTTTCGAGAGTACGTCGGCTGTTACTGTGAACCAAATCCTCAATTTGGGAATTTGGTTGGACAATGAGAGCCGTGTCGTTTAGTCAATGTCGCTTTTTAAATAAAATGTGTAAAAAAATATAAGGTTATAGTAATTATATTCATTTTACTTTAAGAAAAATTTAAAAAAGCAGGTTTGAAAAAAGACTTTTCTTGAAATAAAATTAACCAACATTATCATTGTCTGACAATTGTTGAAAATACTCTCTAATTAAAATGCAAGGTACACTCTATCATGTTGAGAATGAATATCGAGTGTTGCCTATGGTTTTTGCAAACCAACATATCACGAGCAACATGTAAAATGATTCGCAACCAAGAAACCGTACTGTTAAAAGTACCATTTCAGAAGGTGTCAACGCATGACTGATACAATTGTAATCTACCGCGCCCGCCATCTTGTTCGCACCGCATCTTTGATTTCTTTAAATATCAAAATCCTCCAAAAGCGTGTATATGTTCAAAAATCAAAAATGGATTATTCGGATTCTGCAAGCGATACAATTTACTCCTTGACGACACACATAGGAAAAATGTATGTGTATTGAAAAAAAAAACCACGGTATGTTTAGACGCACAATCAAATAATATTAAATGCTCCACGAGCCTGGTAAATGTATACTTTAACCTTGACTTGCCTGCGTCAATATGCAAATTTAAAAATTGCGGTTTTTGCTAAAGCACGTATATGGGGTAGTTGACAGCACATTGTTCTTTGTTTGTTTTTGATAGTTTTAACCTATTATTTCTATTTCTCGCAGAAATAATGGTTGATTATATATTATATAGGCAAGGTCGCTATGTAAAAATACTCTTCTAATAAATAAAGGTGGTATACTGTAAAACTCAAACAAAGTAATATGTACAAGGGCTAACGAATAATATTGGTTTGCCTGATATAATTGAGCACCAACAGAATCATTAATGTGCAGTAAGTGAACAAATAGAATGTTTTACATGGTACGAAATTCTCGTTAAATTGCAAACGCGGATTTAAGATGAATAAAGACTGATCCAATTTAAATCAAAGATTTCAAACCAGAATTTACTGTTAAAATAAATAAACTTTAAGGAAAATATTTTATTCTTTTAAATTAATTACCTAAAATAAAATAAGAAATAGTACGTTTAATATACGCTAAATGCAGCCTCGCAGGTTATATTTCGTTCCTTCGGTCATTCTGCATAACATAGTCCGAGTCGGGGATTCGATCGCGTGATGTTATCGCTGGACACGGCATCCCCCAATTAGAATGA
Source organism: Osmoderma eremita (assembly GCA_031763485.1). NCBI lineage: Eukaryota > Metazoa > Arthropoda > Insecta > Coleoptera > Scarabaeidae > Osmoderma > Osmoderma eremita. The sequence goes on along the minus strand of JARFOC010110342.1, from coordinate 6,960 downwards.
CCTTCGGTGGTACAACTTCGACCATTCACCCCGTAGAATACTTATTGATTAAGTCAGACAAAAGTCGTTAGTTATAAGGTGTACTGCTTTACTGTACTGTAAGAAAAGGGTGTCGACGCCCAGAGACTAATTAATCTATACATTTCGTGAAGCTACTCGGTTCTTTAATAAGAATACGGTTACTCATGATAGTTTCCTTTTACATAAACCTTGAAAGTTAGTTAATCACATGTCTATTGTTACGCAATCATTGCTCAAACTGCAGTTGTGTGTATAGGAATACCGATTTTCGTAATATTTTGCATCAGAAAATTTGGTGGCAGCGCCCACAGTAGCCATAAAGAATGTAGATGTAATCAATGTGGATGATCTAATCAACAAAATATACATATAGTGCAACTCCTGGCGCTGGTGAGCCGAGTCCGATCCCCTACTTCTGGCGGCAGAACATTGACAGTTCCCTTCTGACAGTGCCATTCAAACTTTCGTTTTCAATGTTCCGCCATTGTTTGTGTTAACATTATGAGTTAGTTTCCTCTTCACGAAGCTAAAATGCAAAAGCGAATGGGATACAGACACCATCTCGAGACTTAACAGAAATGCCATCAAATGGTACACGGATGGCTCCAAAACGCCAGACGGAACTGGTATAGGGATATATGGGCCTAGAACCACATATCTTGAAAGTTCGGGCTTGTATCCGAGTATCTTCCAGGCGGAAATATATGTCATTAAAAGATGCGTCCAGTTCAACATTGATAGGGACTATCAAAAGCAAGAGATTATCATAATGTCTGATAGTCAAGCAGTCATCAGGGCGCTGGGCTCGAATATAATCAGCTCCAAGATGGTCTGGGAGTGTCTAGGAAAACTAAACGACTTTGGCAAAAGTAACAAGGTAACCCTTCCGTGGGTTACAGACAATCTCGCTAGGAAAGGGGCGGGAATGTTATTTGTGGGGCCTGAACCCTTTTGCGGGATAAGAAGCAGTACAATACCCGAGAAATTTAAAAGTGAAGAAGAGCAGCGAAAATCCAAATACTGGGAGAATCTCCAAAGAATGAGGCATGCTAAAACTCTTCTGGGAACCTATTCCCGGAAAAGATTTACAGAACGCATCAACCTAAGAAACAATAATATTCGCATATCGTCAAGCCACTGTAAACTGAAAAGACACCTGCGTAGGCTTGGAATAACAAGTGGAATGTAAATTTTGGGGGGAACATGATGAAACATCTATCCACCTACTCTGAAATTGCGTTACACTGTGCAACTCAATGGCCTTGCACCTAGGAGCAAGTGATATTGAAGAGGGAAAGTTACCTAACCTGAGGCGTGCTGACATTCTGCACTTTCTAAAAGGAGTCAGATTGGACGGCCAGCTGTAAATACAGCCAGAATAATGGCACAATAGAACTTTTAGGTCGCCGTGTTTATCACCCTTGCTCTACATAGATACATAGTTTCTTTCAGGATCTCCAAACGTAATAATTTCGGATGCAAAGTGTCTATTTCGAGCAGTCATACTGCATTTATGCAAATCAGTTTAATTTTTATAATATTGACCAATGCGTAGTCAATTATATTAGGAAACGTTATGACCAATATAGTGATTTTATTGTTTGCCAAAATATGTGCAGTATCATTATCAATTCTATCACGATATATCATTTATTTAGCGTATGATATCATATTGTGAATTATAAACAAAATCTAGTTTGGAAAGATATTCCAATCAGATGTCTGTTGCGTTCAGGAGATCGGTAAAGCTATCTTCATCGGATCTCAATGGCCGCTGTTGGACGATGTTATGATGCTCTACATGTCGGCCCTGCGGTCCCACACTCCTCATCTACAGAGCACGTAGGCGCATTTACCATGATTTGCGCGTGTTCTGTTTATGGTACCCAAAACCAGGCTTCTCATCAATTCAATTGATCAATCAATAAAAAGTACTGTAATCGGCAGGTGCTTTGACTCCCGTTCCTCCTTTCATTTAATATTTAACTAAAAGCCTGAATCATTTAAGAACTTTGCCGTTGTCATACGAGGGTGTCGTAGAGGGCGGCAATTTCTATTAAGATGTATTAGGTCCAGATGATTGCGTAGTTGGGAAGGCTGCACGAACTAGGAAAAATTGTCATTACTTATTACCAAGAAGTTCGTAGCTCCTTTTAAATTTGATTAGGTTTAATTGTTACTCATATTTTCCACGACTTGCAACTGATGATTGTAGCGAAAACCGCATTGAGTTTGACTGAAACACCTCATATGGTTTTATTATTAATAACAAGAAAATAGTTTCTTCGAGATATCTAGTTAGCCGTGCAAACCCAAGTTTATCCAAGCCCAAGCTTACCTTACAGTAAAATATATGCTAGGTTTTGTGTGCCTTGCTCGGAATTGGCCAACGAACTTACTGCCTTATATCCAACACGTATTCTACACCCTGCGAATGTTTATGCATTTTGTCCAATAAGACAATTTTAGAAAAAGATATTACGACAGTACCCTGGTTAAATAATAACAAAACCGAGTTAACTTGTTGTAAACAATGCTACGGCGGGCATCAAAACGGTTTTAGAATCTGTGAACTTCATCGATTTAATCCAGTAAATATTTAAGCGGATATATACACCAAAATGAACAACATCAAAATCATATCAATATTCATGTGATCATGCATCACTCTACTTTTAATAACATTGTTGGGAAAGACAAAATAGCTTTAGTTCGACAAATAGACAATAGTGTTAAAAAAGCCGAATATTTCTTTATATTTTATAGATTTTGACAGCATTATACTAACAATATGGCCTGGGATAGATGGAAAAATATAGATTTGAACACTGACCGTTCGGGCAATTACCTCAATGAAAACAATAATAATGTAGACAACAAGGCAATAACTTGCAGAGAAACTATAACTCAAAAGGAGCTAACATAAGTGCAATGAGCTCATTTGTAAATAAAATTCAACGTGACATGTCTGCAACGTGATACGTCTGATTATTTATACTAGCCGCAATCACCAAAAAAAGCAAAGCCTGTCATAACTTCAAAACATATTCAAGAAATGTTTAGAAAAAACAACTGCAAAGAAAATTCTGAAAAAAGAAAAGAAGAAACCCGAAAAGGCTAACGCAGTAAAAGAAGAAAAACAGAAGAAAAATAAGATAATCAAAACGAAATGCTGCATTTGCAACGGGCAAAGAAGTAGGTAATATACTTTGTGATGGCTGCAAAAAATTATCTTTCTAAGTGCATCCCAAAGTCTCACCAACAACATATTCCAGATACTCATACACAGATAATCATACAATCTTATCTCAGGACTGTTACAACCTCAAAATGGTCAAAGTGACATTGAAGTTGATTCACGTTATGCAGATAGTTCGCAAGATCTTAATTCAGATGATGTGGTAAACAATGAAGATGATCTAGAGCGATGAAAGTAGAAGAACCGATTGGTACCCGTTGGTAAAGAGAGGTAAATTGCAATAAACGGCAAATGTAAATGTAAATATTTTATGTGAAGCACAGGGAGAATTAACTTAGATACATTTACATTTGCCATTTGCTGTAATTTAGTAGGTACAAAATATATTTAAATTTTACTTGGTGTTTCAAATTTTACATTGCGAGATTAGACCTACAAAGACTTTGGAATTAGCATGGCCAATTACTGTCTCATCTATGTCCAATTACTGTGCAAAGTGACCGCTTACAATTTGGCATGTTTGACTTTATGTTGCCGCAACTTTTTTATTTCTGAAATATACGTTTTTTCTATTAATTATTTCTGAAACTGTAATCGTATTTAGAACAAGTTTTAATTTAACAAAGACAAACGCTTAAGTTGCCAAAAAACTGTACGACTTACCCTATTTAATACTTTCTTCATACCGATAAAATTTTGTTAACATAAAATTTAATGGTCATGTTTACATTACTAAATTCTATTAGTCACGCCAGTTTGTAACTATACCCCGTGATAGAAAGAAGGCGTAGTATCACGTAAAAATATTAAAATACAGGTGTATATGGGACGATAAATTATATACCTAAGCTAAAATTTTATTTCTTACCCTCCCATCATCATTTTCCGATTGGTATACAGAGCTCTGGGGGAACTTGAGAAAGTATAAGGAGTTTTTGATGGTCGCAAAGCCAACTCCACCAAATGACTGCCCGTTGCGGACCTCGAGCGAGGTCGTTGTTCTGTCATAGTCATTTTGAATTTTTTTCTGAAAAAGGTTGAATAGAATATTAAATTTTTCCTATTTATTTTCATCTTGATTAGCAACATTTGTTCTTTTGAAATTCATTAATATACGTCCAGATCGAAAACCAAAAATAGTTTAGAGATTTTACGTGTTGAAAAAAAAATCACAGAAGAGGTTATACATACTATCAAAAAGGTATAAAATGCAATATTTTGTGTGAGTAGAAGATAAATGGGTCACATAGTGATGCGACGAGTCTGAGTTCTGGACTCGATATACTCGATTCTTCAAAGTACTCCGATTACTAATCGGCGAGTACCTTACCCAACGATGCGAGTAGGTAATTCTCATTGGGAAAATATCCCTCAATATAGTAATGAATTGAGTATATAAAACCGATTTGTAATTGAGCTAATGTTAGCCGTTACTGTAATAATTATCAAAGATTGTAAAATCTCAGAAATATGAGGTGTGTAAATTAAGTAATGACACTGTCAACGTAGCGTTTGATATGGCAATACGGGAAGCACGGAATAAGTGGACATTCTAATACGCGTTCAGTGCAAATTTGAACTCGATCAAGTCATTTGGTTGTCCGTTGTTCCTTTTCCATGAACGTGGTTTTCGTAGTGCGTTCTACAAATGAAAGGCATTAATTTCGAGCAACCGTGTGCTATCAGGTTTTGCTTCGGACTTGGGCAAAGTGCAACAGAAATTGCAAAACTTCGGCAGGCCTACGGAGACAGTCGATGAGAGGTGAGCCACGCGGCGGAAGGCGTTTAACTGCAAGAACCGACGGCAATGTCGACAAAATCCGCGATCTTGTGCGTTCAGATCGTCGGTTGACGGCCAGAATGAATTTGTCTCACACCACCGTTCATCAAATTTTAATCAATGAATAGGGAATGAGAAAGATCTGCGATTGAAAATAATGTTTGGAACGTGTCATTATTGGTGGCGAGAGTTGGGTATTCGAGTATGTCCCGGAAACAAAACGCCAGAACATGGAATGGCACACTTCAGGCTCTCCAAAGCCAAAGAAAGCAAGAATGATCAAATTAAAGATCAAGAGCATTCTGATTTGTTTCTTTGATAACCAGGGAATCGTTCACAAAGAGTTCGTGTCTCATGGTCAGACGGTTAATCAACATTTTTACCGAGAGGTTCTCGAAAGACTCCGAAAAGGGTCATGCGTATAATACCAAACATCAAGAACGATTGGATCCTGCATCATGACAATGTGCCTTGTCACACAGCAATTTACATAAACGGTTTCTTGGCCAGTAAAAATATTTCTGTGGCTTCTCAGCCTCCTTATTCATCTGACTTGAGTCCTTGTAATTTTTTCCTCTTTCCAAGATTGGCAATTCATCTGAAGGGACATCATTTTGGGACACTCGAAGGCAATCAATCGGCTGTAACCGACCAGGTAAATGCGATTCCAATATCCGAGTTCCAGCACTCCTATGAGGAATTGAAGAACCGTCTCCAACGCTGTGCGGCTTCCCAATGGAGTTATTTTGAGGGAGACAATGTTCAATTGTAATTATATTCAAATAAAAATATTTAAAAATATCAGTCTCATTACTTAATTTACACACCTCGTATATCCCATTCAAAGTACAACGTGTTTTATATGTAATAAGTAGTGAACTATATGTAAGTACAGATTTTTTGTTAAAATTATTTGTTGTTGCTGTGTTCTACTTAAGTTCTAATATTTGAAGTTAATTACGTCGCATATTAAAGATCAACTGTTTTTTAGCATCTTATATTTATTTAGCATTTGGAAAAAAAGAAAAAGAAAAATATGCAAATATATCAGTTAATTATATACAGTGGCGGCCACCTAAATAGCACGTGCAGAGGAATAAGGAAATGTTGATCAATTTGTAAAAGTTAATAAGTATGATGTTTAATTAAACTTACACATGTAACATACAACTTGCGCTGTGCAAAATATAAAAAAAATCACTAACCTCCAAATAAAATAAATAAAATAAATTAACACTAAAAACATCGGTGTTTTCTAAAGGACATATAAATAGCATATCTGTCAAACAAATTCTATATTCTAATTTCGAAGCCGTTTTTGCATTTAGAATTGATATTTCGTTGGAAAATCCTTATTCGCAAACACGACAGCACATCTTCTCGGTAAGCTTTTCACTAATTATTGGCATTTTCGATAATATTACATAAATGATTTAATGTGGATGGAGTTTTAGATGATATTTCAGTTTCTACATTTGTCCATAGATGTTCTATAGGGTCTAAGTCCGGACTTTGAGCAGGCCAATCCAATACTCGAATGCGTTTCTCTTCTAGCCACTGTTTCACGGTCCTTGCGGTATGCTTCGGATCGTTATCATGCGTTATTGTCCGTGTTATGGGAAGTGAGTCATCTGCATAAGAGTCCATCACGTTTTCTAAGATGTTTCGATAAATGAATTGATCAATTTTGCCTTGGATTCGGAATATAGGCCCCACAGCACGCCACGACATACTACCCCATACCATAACACTTCCTCCGCCGTGTTTCATAGTTTCTATAGTGTACATGGGCTTGAATCTTTCATTGATAGGACGCCGAACATACTTTTTTCCATCAGATCCTAGTCGATTATATCCCAACTAGCACAAGAGGTATCTGGGATCGTAATTACGACTATTAAAATGACTTTGAAGTATCTCGCGACATAACATGGGAACGTAAAAAGAACGTTTCTATTAC